>OVBA01007708.1:159-13958 GCA_900406435.1 Lepidium aucheri | reverse complement strand
TTCTTAATAAACTTTATTAAACAAAAATATCTAAAACTGATTTAAATTATTTTAAAATAGAAAATTTTTAATAATTTTANCTGATTTAAATTATTTTAAAATAGAAAATTTTTAATAATTTTAAATATTTTAGATAATGTTATTTCATGTTTACTAAATATTATAAATTTATAACAAATAAAAATTTTAAATTTATAACTTTAAATGAATACGGGTGTAAAACTTTAAATGAATACAAGTCTAAAAACCTGAAAGATAATGAGTCTAAAAACCTAAATGATACAAATCAAAAAAAGTTTATATATGAAAATCATTACAAAACCTAAATTCTATATAAAGTTTTTTTAAGATGCTATTGATTTTATAGATACTATTAACTTTTTATATAAGTACTAGATATAAAATATTATATAATACATAAAATGAGTACATCTATCTGAAAAATACATTTGGAATACAAATTTCGATTTTATGGATGGTGTTACGAGTCTTTACTTTTTCAAAACGGACTTTTGAGACAATTTCCCAGAGAGGATACCGAAAATCAATAACTTTCTCTATCTTTTCTTTTTCTCTAAACCCTCTTTTTCTCGACTGGTCTAGAACCTCCTTTTATATTCTGTTCAACTTACGGTGAACAAGACCGACTAAATCTTCTCGTTCACCCTTTTTTTTCGACCAGCGTTTCAACATTGTCTGGTGTATATATTCTGACATTCTGGCAAATAAATTTGAGAGTACCCAGTCTACCGACATCGTTAGTTAGTTTTTTACAAATCTGGCCATAGATCCGACACTTCATCCTCGTTCTTACTTCACCTTCAATTCTGTTTTTGCTTCTTTTCTCATGGCAGATCTGCTCATATTGTGAGTAAATCTTCGGCGCTTCCACTGTTCTCGGAGGAGGAGCGTATGATGGCTTCGGATTAGGGTCAGTAGATTGGGCTCTAACGGTGCTGATGTATCTTGGAGTTTTCGGTTCGACAGTGGGAGATGAAAACGGCTTACACAACATACAAAAATCGGCAGTGGTTTTTATGGAAGATGAAAATCAGAGATCTGGGTAAGGTCTATGAAGAAAAAATGGTTCAAAAGTTATTCTAGTAGCAGAGTCCTCAGCGCTTCACCAGAGGCTTCTCGGCGGCGACTTCGGCTGAAAAAAGAGAGGGTGATGAAATGAGGGTTTAGTTTCATTGTTGGATCCTTTTTGTTCAATCGTATTTAACTTTTCTTTGTAATTTTATCTAAATTGTGATCCGACCCATTAAAGATTTTTTTATAATAAAATCCTTTGAAAAAAAACTTTTGAAGTTTTCACAATTGATTAATCCAATTAAAGCAAAAGAATCTTAATAATATTCCTTATATATATATATATGTATATGTATATGTAGTACATATATAAATGGCATACGTATGTAATATTTATATATGAAATATATATATATGTATATATATATACCAATTCAGTTTAATTGATAATAGAATTATAATTACGGTATAGCATTTACGGTATAGCATTTACGGTATAGCTTGATTGATTTAACTTATTTAAATTCGTGTTGCTATTTTGATTATTATTTTTGAGAACTTGTTCTAGATGATCAAAATCCAAATCTTAATCAAATTGGATTAGAAGAACTGCACTCTAGAGAAGATTCTAAAGAGTAGTAAATCTATATATTAAAAAAAACCAAATTCTAATCCAAACCAGAACTTATATAATAAACCAAATTTTAGAGTTTTTCTATGAAATCTTTTTAATTTTATATTTTCATAAATAAAAACAATTCAATCTGAAGTGGATTTATACCAAACCTAATTATATCTAAGAAATAAAGATCTAATAAGTCTTAAATAAATACAAAATTAGATGAATCAAACCCGACAATATACTATAATGTGTCTTTATGTACCTAGAAAATCAAATCTAAACCTAAACCGGATAGAATTAATAACCAAATTAGTAACCGATATAATTTTATTATGTATTAACTTTTTTAGTTTTTTTTTATTTCTTTCCCAATAGAATTTTTTCTATTAAATCTTTATTAATTTTGGATCTTATATTATTAAGATAGGTTATTGATTTAGAAGTATACACGCGTTTATGAATATCAAATTCCACGCAATATAAATCGTTATACAGAAGCTTAAATATATGTTATACCAAACCAAATGAAAGTGTTTATAAAAAAATATCACATTTAGTTAAGTTATCGTTTTTGTAATGCAAAGCAAATTCGATATTCATATACGCTATACATTATAGCCGCGAGCATAATCATATTTCTATTAAAAAATAATTTATATATATTATTTATAACAAACCTCATCCTAATCATATTTTCCAGGGTAGTTATCAATTTTAGTTATCAATGTTAGGTTAATTATATCTTAGGTTATAATATGACCAAAATAAAAATGTTTTTCGCTTTAATATATAAGAGTAAGATTATACCCGTGTTATAACGCAAGATTTGATTGTTTTGTTTTGATTGTTTTTTCAAACCTTATTTCATTTATGTTGTTAGACCCGTAATGATATTTTGGAATATTATTTTTGAGATGTTGTTTCAGAGATCTGTAACTCGAATCAAAATTGTTCTGTATTAGAGGAACCAAATCCTACAAAATCTCGAAATCGATCCTAAATCAATATACACAAGAAATTAAACCCGAACCCGAACTGGAACCAAATCAAGAACCAAATTTTAGCTTTCTAGAGTTTTTATTATTATTATTATTATTATTTTTTTTAATTTTAAATATAAAAATTTCTCAGAATCCGAACTAAATTTATACTGAATCGAATCATATCCAAAAAATAAAATATCTAATTAAGTCTTATATCAAAAGAACCAAAATACTGAATTAGAGAAACCAAACCCAACAAAATACCTGTAATAGATCTTAAATCTATATACCTAGAAATCTGAATTTAAATCCAAACCAGAATTGAGGAACCAAACCCAACAAAATACCGGAAATAGGTCTAAAACCTATGTACACGGAAAATCAAATCCAAACCCAAACCAGACCGTATCAAAAATCAAATTTGTAACCAATATAGTTTTCTTAATTTTAGTTTTATTTTATTTTTTCTATTAAATATTTATTAGTTTTGATTTTTTATATAAATTTGTAACAAAACTATCTTATAAATATTATTAAGGAAGGATTGTTATGAATTTTATGTTAATTTTATTCCATAGTTTATAACACGACCAAAATGACCCGCTAGGATTATACCCGCATTATAACGTGGGATTTGATTATTTAAATATTCTGTGTTCATTTAAATGATTAGACCCATGTTGATATTTTAAAATTTTTTTTTCGAAATGTTATCTTAGAGGCCCGAATCTTAACTGAAATTGTTCTGGAATCACAGGAACTAAATTCAAGAAACAAACCAAAATACCAAATTTGAGGAATCGAAACCAAAAAATACCAAAATATGGTCCTACTTCTATGTAACCGGAACACTGAATCCAAACTTGAATCTAAACCGAATTATGAACCGTATTTGTACCCGACATATTTTTATTAATTTTATTTTTTTCTGTTAAACTTTTATTAGCTTTAAACTTGTTTTATAAAAGTTTATAATGAAAATTACTTTAGGCCTATTTTTATGGGTTGTTACAAATCATAGGTTAATTTTATCATATAGATACAAAGTCAAAATAAAAGTGTTTTCGACTTTAATATATAAGATATGTATAGTAATACAATTAAATTAAATTTATATGTATTATAATTTTCATTTTCTTCAACTAATGGTTTTTTGATAATTTGAATTCCCTTATTAATTGTTTAAATTCATTACAATAATAAATTTATAATATCATTCGAGAAAAATAATTTATTATGATATCATTCGGAAAACCATACCGCTTTTATATTTTTGTCTCATACCGTACAATACTTTATGGGAATTTTGTGTAAAATGCCCCATCAAGTTTGAAAATAGGGCGAAATGCCCATTTTTTTTAATGTGAAATGTCTCTTTTTTGACACGAGCTGACCATAATACTTTTAATGAAAAGAACAAACAATTAAGAAAGAGGACATCGATCTCCACTCCACCATGTACACAACACAAGGCATGTACCATGACAAATGGTAGGACAAGGCGCTAAGGTTCATGAGAGAGATAGACAAGCTATAAAACAAGAACATGGACTAGAAAATAATATAATAAGGACATAGATAATAAAAATAAGAAAATTATGGCATACTTCTAAGAAATCATGAACAAATTATGGCGGAAGATATGGACACTAGCTTCAAGAATAAAGGAGTCTCGGTTGGGAGATGGACAAAAATCATGGACAAGTGTTTAAGTTCAGACGGAGATGAGATGAGTTAAGAGTTGCAGGAAACAAAACTATTTATATTATTATATATGATTAGTGACATGACCAGGTCCATGTCTATGTACAAGGATATGTCCTCGTCCACGTCCATGTCCATGATTATGTCTATGTCCACAGAAGGAAAATTTTGTTTAGTTCCACAACCATCAGGTCCACGACCATATCAAACCCATATCATAACCGAAACCCATATCAAATAAGATTAGTGTTCACAGCGAGAGAAAATATAGAATACATACTGGTCATTGTCTAGCAGATATATTGGATTATATGTCCATGTCCATATCAGACATTTATATGTTCATGTCCATATCAAAAAATCATCTGAAATAGAGAACGAATACTGAAACACTAAATGCAAATTTGGTCTATGTGTAGAAGAAAACATTGGACTTTGTGTCCATGTAAAAGCAAAATAGTTGAATGGTTCACGACCCTACACATTCTATTTCTATGAGTCACATTTAACACCTACAAAATATACAACGGAGAAAAACACACACCCAGAACACAAACAACCAACAGAATTCGATGGTCCACATCTATTCTCTAAAACGACCAAAATTAGTCCACGACTATGTGACTTATTATAGAAAACCAACTGGTCATTGTCTAGCAAAAACATTGGACTATATGTCCAATGCCCAGCATCGTATGATTGTCAACGTCCACATCCAGCATCGTATGATTGTCTTTGTCCACGTCCAGCTGTTTGAGTTTTGTCTTGTCCACGACCAGTTGTTATCATTGATAAATGCTTCGTCCACGTCCACACAATCTTGTTCCTTCTCCAAGATATGTTTTGCTGGTTTTCTTCCTTTAATGGATAAAAACTACAAAAGAAAAATTCTCCTTAATTTCATTATAATTAAGAAGAAATCAAGGGAATATAAAAAGGACACCAGCGCCAACACCTTCCTTAGACTCCTCAGACCTCTTCAATCTCCAAGAAAATTAACTCCAACACCTTCGTTCGTCACATTTCCTCCATAATCACCCACTACAACAGTAATTCTGATGTTTCCTCCAGCTGGTTCTTTGACTCGCCACCACTGCTTCATCGCCTACTCCTCCAACACATCTTATTGTTCTTTTCACATATCTGATAATTTATTCGGTGTTGAACTGAAGGAAAATTAACCTTTTGTGTTTCATTTACTCAAAAACAAATGAGAGAATTCAGGATTAAAATGTTATTTTACATATCAAAAAGTAGCATTGGACAGAAAGTTTGATAAATGGGACGTTTGACATGTTTTTGGAAGTAAAGGAGATATAGTGGCCAATTAACTCATACTTTATTATGCTAACACTGAGCCACCAAGTAATAAATAGTTTTTATTTAAAAAAAAGAGTCACTAATTAGAATGTACATATTTTCCACACATAGAAACATATATATATATATATATATATTAAATACACACATAGTATACACAATTATAAACCTATAAGATTCATGAACCTATAGTTGTTTGTCGAAATTATAAGAGCAAATTAAAAAGTTTTACTTTTTTCTTTTGGAGTTACTATAACCGATCGCTTCAATCAGTTATACCCTTTTGGAGTTATACCTTTTTTTTGTGGGTTGATGACCTATATCCACGTTAAAGTTTTGATAGAACAACTAATCCACTTATACTTTGATCATCTATCTATATACAATAATATATGTAAGGTCTAATTGCACCTAAACTTATTCAATAACGACCTACTTTAACATATAATATTGAAAATCTATATAATTGCACAAATTCATGTTAACCCATTAATTAACCGAATCTAAGCTAGATTTCAACCCGAGTACAACTCAATTTTGACCTAATTACAATTCAACTAGGACCCGAAAATCTCTAATTTTCTATCCTTTGAACCCTAAATTATTTGGCAATCGATACGTGGAGTTCACTCTTCTTGTGCGATGTCAGATCCTCCCAATAACGAATAAGACCGCCCTTGACCATAGTATTGAATCACTTGGAAATTGCATCGTTGCTTGTTGCCTTCTATTTATTCTTCCAACGTCCTACTTGATCGCCAATGCATTTCTTTAACATAGTCTCAAACTCAATGCAGACTCGCTCTGTAATGGAAGACTCCAAGTGGTATCGTTGCTATAAAAAAAATTATGTTAACATAAATTATAGATAATAGAAAACAATATATATATATATAACAAAAAATTTACTTCAAAAGGATGTGAACCATCTATCGATGATGTGTTTCAGAATCTGAGCAAAATTGGCATGTGGTTATGTAAAATCCCGTTCAAAGATTTCTCGGATTGAAGTCGCCATCTGCCCATCCTCATCGAACCTACAAATTTTAAACAAAAAAAAACTTAAAAATTGGTAGTAATAAATTTTTAAATTAATTTACTTAAAAGTTAATTACATACCAAAGAGTATCTGGCGGACAGTCTAGCTGGAGATTAGGCAGATATTTATGGACCGGATTGTTCAGAATATCGTTGCTACCAACTGGAGCAGGAGCAGTCTCTTAGATCGGAGTGTAGCCCTGCTGCGTGCTGAAAATAGCCCCATGCATTGTGGGAATGAATCTCGATCAGGGAGACTGATCCAGAGCACGAGACTCGGGAGGCATCAGAGCGTGCGATCCACCAGACCAATAAAAATAACGAGTATATGGATTATTAACACGTGACATCTAAAATTATTAAAATCTTTAAATTGTAGAATAATCTTTTTATAAATACAATAAATTAATTGAAAACATTACAAAACTATAGAAATGTTTTATTAATAATTTAAAAATTATATGAATTATTTTAAACTTATAAACAAGGTTTACAAAAATTATCAATTTTTAAATTTTTTTTACAAAAATTCATTTGATTAACAAAAACATTTCAATATTCCAAAAATAATTTTACAAATTACGAAATTGATTTTTTTAGTTACCTAATTTAGTAAAAAATTACTAAATTCATATAACAATTAACAAAAATGTTTTTAAATTAAATTTCTAAGTTTTATGTTATAAATCCTATAAATAAATTACAAAACGTCTTAAAAAATAAAAGTTGTTTTTAGATGTGGATAAGATTGGCTCTGGAGGAGCAACAACACTGACTGGAAGAGTCTGAACCTTCTTAACATATATCATATTTGGTTTGGAAAGAGGTTTAGCATTCCTCATTCCCTAGCTTGCCATGGGACAGTGGGTTTGTTTATGACCCAACTCCTTACAGACCAGACAAAGCGGAAGTAACACGGATAAGAGACTCCAAGAGTTAAGATGCCGCTATCGTCCTTTTTAATATCAATTACTTTAGGCAGTGGCTAACTAAGATTACCTATTACTTTGACCTCAATCGAACTGATGCTGGTGAAGGGTTCATATCCACTAACTCGCCCAATGGATTGGCTATATAACCCACTCCTTCTTCAGTTATTAAATCAAATAGGATTTGGTGGATTATGGCCCAAATACGTGCTCGTTACAAAGATGGGGGTTCAAACTAAAAGAAGATTTCCATTTAGTAACAAAAAACGGCGAGTTTCCAACTCTCCAAAGCTCATACTGTAGAACTTTCCTTCTCAAAGATGTTGAAGGAACATGAAATAGAAAAGCATTTGGTGTAAGGTTGTGGATCATGACCTTGCGATCATTACCCCACAAAAATTCAGGCTACCACAGATTTTGTCATAAGATGGAAAAGATCAATAGAATATACCAACAAAGTAATCAGAATGAAGTTCAACTCCCCGTTCAATGATTGTTGTCAGAACTCGAACACGAGGAGCACTACTAGGTGAGACTTTAAGTGGGAGCCTTGATAACTGGAATTTTCCTTTTGGCCTTTAGTCCGGCTGCCCAATTGAAGCCAGTGTCGAGCACCAGATTTGAAGACAGGTTGGAGGAAGAGTTAGGAGGAAGATGTCTTTTCTCCTTGAATTGATTAATAGCCTGTCAAAGTTGGTCTAGAGTTTGAAGACTCAATGTTTCCATATCTAGGAATAGTAGAAGGTTCCGATTGAGGAACTTCATTGACCAAACCACCACAAGGTTTGTCGGAGGTACCTGAGCTTGTAATTTGGGGATTTGTCTCCAGCATCAAAGACAAGACCACGTTGGGAGGAGAGGAATGGGAAAAAGGTTGGGTGATGGGAGAGAGGTGGGAGGTTTTGGAGAGAGGAAGAGGAGGTCCGGCGGAACATGCGGTAGAGAGGGCAGAAGGTCAGATATCAGAAAGATATACCGCAAATAGCAAGGTACAGAGGTAGCGAGAGTCTTATTGAGAGGAAAACTAAAAACACTAAAATAAGCAAAATACTTCTCTATAAAATTTGCATAAAAATATAATTAATCAATAAAATTTGCATAAAATATAATTAATTAATAAAATTTGAATAAAAATATAATTAATTAATAAATTTTGCATAAAAAAATAAAAAAATTTATTTTAAGAAACAAAAGAATGATTTGACATCATGAATTCGATTTTTCTGCACTACATTATAGTTTATAAAAGATGGATTGTAGGCTATGAATCTAAATGTTCAAAAATGAAAAAAAAACGATTTATGGTAACAAATATTTTGCGTATTTGAACAAAATACAGATGTAAGACAAAAAGACATTTAGAAGAAAATTTTTAAAATATAAAATTTGTACACAAAATAGACGGACACGATATGAATTTCAACCGCTTAAGTTTTTAGAGGTGAGGTACATTTGGGCAGCAAAAGTACACATTTCTTATTAATTTTATTATTTTATAGAATATTACATGTATCTCTTTTTAGGAGTATTAAAATTTTGAGGGTGCAAGTGGCTTTTATTCTAGTGGCAGGTGGTAAGTATACTAAAAACCTGCGCACTTGCACATCCAGAAATCGAATCCACGTTACATGAAAGAATATGCGGGCAAAGGCCATAGCAACAGAGGTTGGTGCTAACTTTATCAATATTTCAGTGTCCAACACTACTTTAAAGGTATGTATTTCTTAATATTGTGACTTAACTCACTAAAGTTTCCTTTGAGATTATAATTTACATACACATTGTTCTTGCAGTGGTTTGGAGAGGGAGAGGAGTATGTGAAGGCTATTTTCTCTTTAGCAAGGAAGATAGCTCCAAGCGTCATTTTTGTGGATGAGTTATGTTCCAGAGCTTTACGCTTCTTTGAACGTCTTTCTTATTGTGATTTTATTATAGTTTAGCTTCACGATGTCCCATATTCTCATTACTTGTTCTTTTGTCTGGAAACGATATTATTTAGGATGCTAGCATGTTGGGAAGACGTGAGAATCTAGGAGAACATGAAGTTATGCATAAGTTGAAGAACAAACTTTTTATAAACTGGGACGGCTTACGCACAAAGGATAAAGAAAGAGTTTTAGTATTTGCTGCTACCAATAGACCATTTGACCAGGAGGACATAGTATCAGTTTTTTGTATGATAAATGGTGTTATCTTAGGGTCCTTATCGACTGTTTTGGACAAAGAGGACCTGCACAGATTGGGGTACCACTCAGTGCTTCTGTTGCAGTTGATGTAACATTTTCTGGGTGGAATATTAGACCAGCTCGCTCTCTGCAAGCAACGCAGCTCCACCTTGCGTTGACCTCTCATCAACCTCCTCTTATGTCTCACAGGAATGACAATTTCTACCTATGAGGTAATGATAAACCACATTAGGCTTTCACCACATCTAAACTCTAGAACGCGTTAAGAACTTGGGATACTTTGAAACCAGGGGCTTCATTGGTCTGGTACAAAGGTTGTAATCCACGTCAGGCTTTCACCAAGTGGATAACTCAGCTTGACCGACTCCCAATAAGAATCAGGTTGGCTATTGGGGTATTGTCACTGAGGTACGATGCTGTATATGCTCTGCTTATGCAGAGGACCGCGATCACCTTATGCTTAGTGAAGAATTTTAGAACTCAATTTTACAGAGAGAAAAGATGTTATTGATTCATCATTAGTTTCAGATAACAATTATAACAGAATGCTTTAATAGCTACAATCAGTGTGTAATCTTAAGTCACGTATCTACTTCAAGTACAATCTACGGTTATGAGGATTTTGAATCTATTCTCGGTTTTGATTGAAGAACAATCCTTTGCTCTACGTTTTTCATTCACTGGTTCTTGAGCTGAAGTATTAATGGGCTTAATATCTTCTCCTGATGATTTGCTCTTAATGGATTTAGACCGCTCATTGTCCTGCTGGCCCATGAGCTCACTTGGCAACAAATCTGCATTGTTCATAACAAATTTTGTTCTATTCTCTATACCCCCCCCCCAAACTTGGTGTTGGTGGATAATCGACACCTAGTTTGAACCGTAAAAAACTAAAAGCAGCATAGGGTAGGGACTTAGTAAAGATATCAGCGATCTGCTGATGGGAGGGAATGTGCTTCACAAGAAAAGTTCCAAAAGACACACGTTCTCTGACATAGTGATGATCAAGTTCGAAATGCTTGGTTTTGGAGTGAAAAGCTAGATTTGCAGTGAGGTAAACAGATAACAAGTTATCACAATACAGTTCTGGTGTTGCTGGTAAGGATATACCTAACTCACGCATCAGATAGCACAACCAAGTAATCTCTGAAGCTGTATCTGAAAGTGTTCTATATTCTGCCTCTGTTGAACTCTTTGAAACAATAGGTTGTTTCTTTGAGGACCATGATATCAGGTTCGAGCCAAGAAAAGTGCAAAAACCTCCAGTTGATCTTCTTGTGATATGACACCCAGCCCAATCACTGTCACTATAAGCTCTCAAAGCACAATCAGTATCATTAGAAAACGGGACACCCATCGACAATGTACCTTTTACATATCGAAGAATACATTTCAGCAACTGAAAATCTGAAGTAGTAGGAGCATGCATCTCTTGGCAAACATAATTGACAGCAAATTGAATATCTGGTCTTGTTAATGTCAAGTATTGAAGCTTTCCTGCAAGGCTTCTAAAGTATTTGGGATTATCAAACAACTCATCTTGAAATGGAACTTTGTCGAGTCTTAATGGTAGTGGTGTTGGCATAGGTGAGCAATCTTCCATTGCTGCTGTTCTTAAAAGATCTTTTGCATACTTTTCCTGAGACAGAAAAAGACCATGTTGATGCTTAACAACCTGTATTCCCAGAAAGTAATTTAGCTAGCCTAAGTCTTTCATTTTGAATTGCAGATTCATTTCCTCTAGAAGCTTAGTCATAGATGCTGAAGCATTTCTAGTGATCACCATATCATCTACATACAACAAGAGAAGAATCATATCTGTATTGGTGTTGAAAATAAACAGAGATGGATCACGAGCACTACACTTAAAACCAAATTCCAGCAGAAAGTTACTAAATTTATCAAACCATGCTTTTGGAGACTGTTTTAAGCCATAGAGAGATTTATGTCAATGACACACATAATGAGGCTTTGATGGATCAACAAATCCAACTGGTTGTTTCATATAAACTGTGTCTTTAAGGTCACCATGTAAGAATGCATTTCTTACATCCATTTGCTTCAAATCCCATTGCATTATCGTAGCTAAATGCAAAACTGATTGTACAGTGGCTGGTCTTACAACTGGGCTATAAGTTTCCAGGTAATCTACAACTTCTTGTTGCTTGTATCCTTGAACAACTAATCGAGCTCTTAGTTTGTCAAGACTTCCATCAGCTTTTAGTTTCGTTCGAAACACCCATTTACTACCTAATACATGCATATCATGTGTAGGTGGAATCAAAGTCCAAGTCATTGCTTCAGTACAGTTTTCATATTCTTCTTTCATTGCTTCAGTCCAACCTTTATCGTTAAGAGCTTCCTCAACAGTTTTAGATTCTGGATAGTTAACTCTTTGAGTCAGAAGCACGTACCTAGGATTTGGTTTAATGATTCCTGACTTTGATCTCGTGGTCATCGGATGACTTGATTGAGAATTAGTTTTTGTATCAATACTTTCTGAGTTTCTCAAATCCTGAACTGCATTCTCTGTATCAGAAACTGAGCTCGGAGCAGTATTTTCTGTATCAACACTCTCTGTAGTTGCTGTATTATTCTCTGTATCAACGTTTCCTACAGTAGATTCAACACTTTCTGAATGAATACTTCCTGTAGTTAGTTCATTATTCTCTGTATCAACACATTATGTAGTTGAAGCTGTCTCAGTCGTATTTTCTTCTGATGAATTTGCAGTTACTGCCTCTGAAACTGCAGACGAATTTTCATTTGTTAATACATGTAATTCTTCAGAAATAGTTGCAGCTGGCTGAGCTTCGACATCACTAGCTATTATTCTAGTACTTGACTCAATATTCACTCTTTGAATGCTCTGATTGGACTTAGTATAAGGAAGAACAGCACTTGAAGTATCCTTAGATCTTTCAACACTCTCACGTATCTGAAAACTGTGTTGCCAAGCTTTGATAAGAGGCGTAACAGATTTTGATTGTAACTTGACATTTGTATCTGCAAACAGAAAACTATTCTCATCAAAAATAACATGTTTACTAATATAGACTCTCCCTGTTGGTGGATATAAACATCTATAACCTTTATACCGTTCATTATACCCTAGAAATACACACTTCAAGGATCGAGGATCAAATTTATTTGCAGCATATGGCCTAAGCATTGGGAAGCAAGTACAACCAAAGGATCTGAGAGCAATATATGAAAGAGCTATGTTATGTAGAACTTCTTAGGGATTTTTGTTATTCTCAAGAACTGTGGATGGAAGAAGATTGGCTAGAAATTTTGCAGTGAAGAAGGACTCGACCTAGAACTGTTGAGGTACTTCACTGTGAAACATCATGGCTAATCCCAGCTTAGTTATATGTCTATGTTTCCTCTCTGCCAATTGTTGTCCCTCATATTTTGTTGGTTTTGAGCTCATTATTACGGTTATATTTGGGGGATTTGTCTGTGTTTTATTGAGATTTCAGGTCAAAAACGTTCAAAGTTGGAATCATGCTCGAAGGTGGACTTTGGAGAAGTTTGAAGCGTTTTCTGGTATTCTCCACGAGAGGAAGGATCGATCGGTCAACAAAAAGATCGATCAGTCAGAACTTTAACGAGGAATATGCGCACGATCTGAAGAACGATTTAGCTTCTGAGAGATCGACTCAATATCCAAAGATCGATCGTTCAACACAAGGATCAATTGATCGAGGCCCTTCGAAGAAACCTAATTTCACAATTTTTCAGCTCTTGTTTTGAAACCTATAAATACTCTTTTCCTATTTTATTTTAGTCAGTCGTCTTTGAGCTTAAGAAAAACAATTTTTACAGAAGTTTGAGAGTTTGTAAGCTAGGANAAGAACGATTTTTACAGAAGTTTAAGAGTTTGTAAGCTAGGAAGAAGATCTCTTCACACTTGAGAAGAATTTCTGAATCCTATTTCTATTTCTTAATGAAATTTAAGTTTCACTTCATCATGATTTGCTTG
>OVBA01007707.1:0-13959 GCA_900406435.1 Lepidium aucheri | reverse complement strand
TTGCGGTCTAGTGTTGTTGACGGTCCAAGTGTTGTTGTTTTTGGTACGGTTTGTGGCAGCCATCTTTCTGTTGATGTGTTGCTCAGCTTGTATGGCAAAATGTAGCAACTCCCTCAGCTCATGATATGGCTGTCTCTCCACTTTTCNGATCTTGTAGCCCATCCAAAAACTGAGCCATGATGGTCTCCTCCGGCTCCTTGGTTTTTAGCCGGTTCTTCAAGCATTCGAACTCTTCAAAATACTCCTCCATGGACCTATTTCCATGCACCAACTTACGAAACCTTTTATGTAAGTCTCTATGGAAATATGGAGGCACATACCTTTTCCTTAAGTTAAACTTCATCTCTTCCCAAGTGGTGACTTGGTTGTAGTGATGGCGTCTACGTTCAGCCATGTCACGATCCCACCACGACAAGGCATTGTCCGTGAGTTGAGTAGCAGCAAAGCTCACTCTTTTGTGGTCAGCATAATGGTAGCACTCAAAAATGTACTCCATTCTCTTCTCCTAATCGAGATATGCTTCCGGATTGATCTTACTGGAAAATGTGGGTGCGGTAAGCTTCGGGTCAGTACTAGCGCGTACCGGGTCTTCTCGTTCACGTCCACGGTGCTGTGGATCCCTCCTTCGTGTAGTATGGTGTCTTAAAGGTGGATCATCAGGGTCTGGATCAAACTCTTCCTCTTGGTATACATCCGTATCACCATCCCTTGAATGTGCAGACATACGGGTGTTTCCCAATCTTGGCTCCAAGCGATCCATGCATGTGTTAATGGTTTGAAGTTGAGCTTGGAGCTGAGCCAATGTCTCAGGTATACTTGGGACATTTGCTTGATTCTCCATGTTCCTACACACGAAAAAAAAATTCAGTTATCTTTCTTTTCTTTTTTTGTAAATAAACAAAATGGAAAACACAAAACAAGAGAAACAGAAATCGCAAAAATGGAAACAAAGACTTATGGTAACAACACAATTTCTCTCACCCTACACGAGTTCTGCAGATCAAACACTAATATTCTTTTTCTTCTACAATTAAAAACTCAGAACCCTAGCTGTCACAAACAAGTTCAAACTCGGATCTAAGCAAACAATAGTTCAAACAAGTCAGAAAAACTTAACTAACTACCTATGCGATAATAATGAAGCAAATACTGGAATAAAACGTGATAAAAAACGAAGATTAAGGATAGATACAACCTTCTAGGAAACCTGTGGCTCTGATACCAAAATGATACACACCTCAAGGTGCTNAAGTGCTTCCTTTGCTAAGATGTAGATGTGGTGCGGAAGTTGGTGGATTGAAGAGTGATCCACAAGAAGAATGGAGGGTTCTTGATACACTCGGACACACTTCTGATCAAGGGGAATCCTCACGAGATCACTTTGTGTGGTTTGCACGGTTGAAGCAGCTAAGCTTCCAACGGCTAGGTTTTCTAAGTAGAAGAAAGTTTGTCTTTATTGATAATAGGTTAAAAATGAATACACGGCTGCAAGGGGACCTTATATAATAGTCCTATGAGCTAGCCCTAAAGGGCCGACTCAAAGCCAAAAAGAAATAAGAAACAAAGATGGGTCGCAGCCCAACAACAAGCAACAAAAAACAAAACAAAAAAAATACGGAAACTACATAGTGTTTGGATGGTCTTGCTTCACAAGCTGAAGTCTTGACCTTTTATTAAACGAAATTTAAAATCATATGGACTCTAAGACTCTCTAATCTAAGAGGCTGGAGCTATTGGGCTTGATGGACCTGCAAGGACATTCATAATGTAAGTAAAACATACCTTGTTGGACCGAATGAAAGGTCAAGCCTTGTTGGTTGCTTGCAGCTCAAGTCTTAACGGTTCTTGGTCCTCTTGCTCAGCTTCATGAATGTCTTGAAGATCTTGATTGTCTTGGTTATCTTGGTCCGAGTCCCTTGTCTTTTTCTTCGCACTTCTTGAAAATATTTCAATGTGGCTCTTATCGATTTTGGTGCGGTTTGGTGTAGAAGCTTCCTCTTCCTTGCTTAGCACTTGAGCCACAGATTCTTCTAGTTGCTCATTCAGCTTGCATGCTCTAGTCATAGGTCTGTTTGGTTCTATTGGCTTGATGCCCTCATCACATTGAACCATGAGCAGTGATTAATGATGTTGAAGGTTGAGAAGAAACAATACTCTGTCTCTACTTGAGAACTTAGTTGAGCAATTAAATTCTGAACTTGATCCTTCGAAAACATACTAAGGTCCAGAAATCTTGTTTGAGAAGAAGGCCCATGATTCTGCTGTTGTGGTTGAACAGCTTCTGTAGTGATATTTGCTATCATGTTATCTTTTTGCTGACTTGGTTTCCATTGACCAGGAGTATTACCATTATTTGAAGCATAGCTTTTCTGAGCATTAGCAGTAGAGCCCTGGTTCTTAGCACCAGGATGACCAGGAGGGTAGCCATGGAGTTTATAATATTTTGTAACGACATGCCATGTGACACCGCAATGAGTGCAGATTGGGCGAGGTCGAGATTTATATGCATAAGCTGCAAAATTATGAACATCTTCTTCTTGCGATAACTGAGAAGCCTTAAAAGCAATATTTTCCATGCTACTAACAGGTTTAATCACATGTTGCCTCTCATCTTGGCATACCATATTGAATATTTCTTCTATGTGAGGTAGAGGTTTCAACATCAATACTTGGTGTTTCGTGGCTTCATAAGATTCATTCAGCCCCATTAAGAATTTCATAATTCAACTTCTATCAAGCGTATTCTTCCAATTCGCAGTTGCTGCACAATCACATTTACCACAAGTACAAATTGGCAATTCAACAAAATTCTTATATGTTTCCCACAACGTAACTAACTCAGTATTGTATGAACTAACATCACGAGAACTTGGTTTACAGTGCAAAGTCTCTGCTCAATTTCAAAGATTCGAGCAAGATCATCCTGTTTGAAACGATTCATTAAACTGTTCCATATAGCTTCAGCTGCCGACATATAAAGAAGACTAGCACTAATATTCTTGGAGACATAATTCAATAACCAAGTAGCAATCATATCATTGCATCGAGACCAAGATCCAGCATTAACATCATCATCAGGCGGTTTTGGTATCGTTCCATTAACAAATCCTAGTTTGTTTCTCACATTAAGAGAAAGTCGGACTGACATTTGCCAAGAATGGAAGTCGGCGCCTCCGGTAAGCCGATCAGATACTAAAATAAGTCTAGCATGATCATTGTTATGAAGATAGTAAGGATTTCATACAGATCTGTGACTTGACGATTCACAGGTTGAGTAGAATGAAACTCTGGAGGATTCGATTCAATAGCCATAGATGAGTTGTAGTTATATCAAGAAATTGAGATAGAATAGATGAATCAGAACTTTGCTGATGAACAAGAAGAAACCAAAAAGAATCACAGAAAAGGATTTGAAGAATCGATTGAAAAGTACAAATCGCGAAGAACTCATGAATCAAAGGTAAAATCAAAGAAGAATTGAAACAATTGTGAACGAGAAAAGGAAGCTGAAGCAATTGATTTGCTCTGATACCATATTACGGTATTGAAATTGAACCATTGAAGGAGAGAAGAGAATTCAAAGAGAAAAGATTCGGTATTTGTCGTTAGTTAAAAAAAAAGAGTTTACAAGCTGAAATCAACGACTCTTAACAACTTTTAACTACTCTTTTAAACTCCGTAATTAAGAGTAAAACTAACTTGTTTATTAAACAAAAACAGATCATCAATAAACCCAACTATTACTATATCTAATAATTTCTAATAGCACGAATCTCAACTCAATTGGAAATATTTGAAACAGAGTTAACAACATCATCATGTTCCATTGTTACAAAATTCTTTGATAAGGTTGTCTAAGTTCTTCCAAGACGAACCGATACCTTCTTCCAAAGCCTTCTTCGCCATTTTACCGTATACTTCGACATTCTTCCTCAGCTCTTTCCCTCTCTCTCCCTCCATCAGTTCCTTCACTTTCTCTGCAATCTCGTCTCTTCTCACAACCCCTTCACTTGTCGCAACCAATCTCTCCGCCACTCTCAGCTCTTCAACCACCAAAATCGCATTCAGAGGTTGCTCTGCCGCTACAGGAAACGCCAAGATTGGAACCTCCGAGCAAATGCTCTCCATCAGAGAATTCCACCCACAATGGCTCAAGAACCCTCTAACACTCTTGTGCTCTAATATCTTCCTCTCATCAACCCATTCATCTCTCACAATCATCCCTCTTTCTCCTACTCTCTCCAAACCCTTTGTCTATTCCATTTCCTTTGACCACCCACAAAAAGTTGACCTTCGATTCTTCCAAGCCCAACGCAATCTCCTCTAGTTGTTCTCTTGAGATCTCGGCTTGTGACCCGAAAGCCACGTAAATAACATAGCATCCCTTGACTAGCTTTTCATCAAGCCATTTCATCCAACTAGTTTTGACCTTCTCTTCTATTTCATCTTCCAAGCTGTCAGAGAGCAAAGAAGTAAGTATCTGTATTTTCCTATTAATTAGCTCGTGCAAGAATTATTACTCACAAGTTATTTACATAACAAAGCGGTCCAAGTGTCCATGGCTTGAGCTCACGTTTACGCCTGTAGAAATCTATGAACACAGGCTCAAGGTCGTCAAACGAGTTGAATATGATTCCTTGACTTTGACTCATAGACGTGACTTGATCTATAATAAGCTTAAATCCAGGATCTGTGGTGGATTTTGGATTAAGCATATCTTTGACGAAATCACATTTTCTGACCTTGATCCATGGAAACTCCGGTACGGAAACCGGCTCCGTATTGGACTTGACCTTACATAGAAGCTGGTTTTGGAAAACACTGTCCAATATAGAGGTGGAAGCGCAGTTCATACCCAAGAAAACAAGCCGAGGAAACCCTAGCTTTCGCGCTGACTCTAGCGTCCACCACAAGAAACCGTCTGAGACCATGAAATCAACACGTGGCAGTGACATGAGCTCTCTCTCAAAGTCAGACTGCATTGACTTGGTGGCTCTTGTGAAAGGAACTAAAAGGGAGGACAAAGCAGGGAGTTTGTCGGTGCGCTCGACGCCCGGTGGGATATCTGGGATGTTATCAGGGAAAGGAACGTCGACAATGGTCGCTTTGGTGCCGGCGAGTGAGTCAGCTACGAAAATACGGTTCAAAGGAGTGGTGAAGACCGTGACGGAGATGTCTCCGGCGGAGGAGTGGGATAAGAGGAGACGAGCTAAATGAAGCATAGGAATCATGTGCCCTTTGGACAAGTATGGGAACAAAACCACGTGAACTTTTTCCAACTCCATTGAGAATTGAGATTTGTGCATAGATGATAGACCTCTCTCATACTTATATTTGTCTCTACCTAGTCTTTATGTATAATAAACAAAGACTTCATGTCCACTGAGATCTCAGATCTGCGCATAGGCCTCTACTCTGTTTCTCTATGTATAATGAGATCTGTGCCTAGTCCCTATGATTCTCTATCCGTGAGCGCACGTGACCAAATTTCTTATGAAGAATCATTTGAACCCAGCAAATTGCAATTGTTAATTACTAACAAAATAGCATTTTGACAAATATTCTATAAGTTAGCATATACAGATTTCAGTGATCTATGTCTTCCAATGCTATCGATCCTTAAAGGTACGAGGAATAAAAAATAAGAAGACAACGCTTTGGTTAAAGATTTGAACTTTTTATATATTCACTTGAAAGTCATCACCCTTTTTCATTGGGTTCTAAAGGAATCCTTTAAGATTTGAGTTTCTTCTATAAGAGAAAAACAGAGGAGAAGAAAAAATGTTGTTAGTCATTGGAGTTCTTGAGTTAATTGATGATAGTTCATGAAATCAATCCCATTCAGCCTGACGCAACATAGAATCTGCTCCGGTAGCTCCTCCGGTTTGTTCCCCTGTTCATACATACAAATCCTCAACATAAGTGATAAAATCTGATTTTCCGATCCAACAATGGTTGTTAACAAAATCTACCTGAATTGTGAGGCCAACATCAAGAACACAGATCTTGAGTCTATCTATGAATGCTTCAAACCCTTTCCGGGATATATAACCGAATCTATGCATATCTATATCTATCTCAAAGTAATTTTCTCCCTGCAAAGAGTAAAATTTTCAAGTTCGTTTAGTTATTCAGTATACTCCTAATCAACAAGATCAATTAAAGAGTTTGGTCTCACCGAGTAGAATTCATGCTGCGGACGCGAAAGAACGGGTTTCTCATTATAAGCCTGCATAAGCTTTTTCTCTGGAGCACTCAGATGAAGATCATCTACGTTTGCAACACGTCCCAGTATCTTAAGCCGTTCTCTGAAAGGCATGGTTGTATCCATAGGGAAGCCTTTAACTTTCTCAACCTCATCATCTATTAATCTCTGCGGTAATTAACAAAGAGAAAAAAATACACATGGATTTAATACAAAGAGCATTGAACAGCACCATTGTGATGATACTAACCAAATCAAAATTTTTAATTTACCCGAATGCTTTCTTGAAAATGGAGCGGAAGTTCCTTTGAATAATTATCCGAGAGTTTGAAGTATAAAACAATATTCATTCCTTCTCCGTCAGATTCACCTTGAAAGATTGCAGTTGGATACAGCGGAATCTATTACAACCATAAACCATGAGTCAACAATCACCGAAAATACCAGAAATAAGGCAAGAAACTCGAGTATCAGCAGAACTAAAAAAAAGTATACCTGAACATTTACGACAAGGATTTGTGGCAGTTTAGTAGATGTGGTAGTAGCTGGAAGTTTGACATATTGTGCAACATGGTTTATTTTATTTTCCGATAAAAAGACATCGACACCAAAAGGATTATACGCAGCATAGCTAGGTGCAAACTCTTTCTTCTTTTCCCTACCAAAAACAAATTATAGCTTCTTGTTAAGATAGTTATATTAGTAAATAAGCAAAGTCCGTATGTATCTCCAATGGTTTACCTGAAATAAGATTTGCCACGAACCCGAAAACTATTTGGATTGATTGTTGACCAACAATCAAGCATTTTCTTTTCAATTGGACAGAATGGAACCTGAGAACCCGCTATGGGTCTCTTCAACTGCATTTTAGACAAAACTGAAACAATTTTCGAGACAATATGTGAGCTTTTGATTTGAAATCAACCCTCTACATCAATAAATCAAGTATAATATATACTTACATAAGGCTCCTGAAGCATGCCCTTCTCTCCATTTATAAGATAGTCTAAGAGACGCTTTTTTCCTCGAAGTAGGAGGGCTAGAGCTAAGAGACCTTCTCTTTTCAATAGAAGGAACAGTTGTTGGATTCAGACAAGGCAGACAAGTACTCGGTAAGATCCTGCAGTTTTCCAAGAGTCCTTCATCTGCAGATGAATCTACTAAATCAGGCAGCTTTGTGTCGTCTAAGTCACCGTCTGATTTAGATTGTGACATAACTTCGTTGGAGTCAGAATCTCGTGTTGATGATGTGGTTGTTGTACTCGAGACTGATACACGCTCACCTCCGTTTAAAGACAATGTATCTGAAAATGAAAAATGGAAAAGCCGAGAGATGAAGATGGACACAAAGAGAAAATGCATTTCTTCTAGCTAACGAACTAAGTATGAAATACACTATACCTTCATGGACACTGTGGAAATCATCATCACAGTCTGTTTCAAATGCGACATTGGACTCAAACCATGCTTCTTCGCCGGTTGCTGCTGAGAAAGCATCGAATATTGGATCAGAATACAAACATCAATTCCTTGTTAAAATCAATCAACTATTCACATAATTAATTTACATAAGCTTTTTAAGTATCAGCAATGCCAAATTTAGATGTCATAACATCAATCAAAAGCACAAGAGATTTAGTCATTGAGAAAGTTTGATTAGCTACCAAAGATAAAAGGTCACTAAAGGGATAAAAGCGAAAAACTTTGCAGTTTGATTAATAGAGATATAATCACAAACAGTGAACTTTACAAAATATTAAAAGTCAGAATCTAATCCGAAAGATTCAGATACTAAAACTGGACAACTAGTGATTAATTAGAGAAAACCCAACAATCAAATCCACCATTGAGCCAAAGGAATCACCAGAAAAACGCAAAATTAAGATTAAAAAAAAAAAAGAGAAACGCAGAGGTAAGAATGGAGACCTCGAGAACTGGGAATGGAGAAGTTACGATGATGATCGAGATTGTCGGCAGATCCGTCAGAGAGACGAGAAGAAGCGACGGCTCTCTTTCTTTGAAATTTTCGTCTTTTACGACTCTTTCTTCGTCTACTTGATCTCATCTTTGCTCCTACACAGCTCTTAGGCGTAGACACGCAACCTCCCATCTCTCTCTCTCTCTCTTTCTCTCTGGATTTAAATTAGCTACAAATCTTCCATAGACGATCACCCAAGTTTCGTCAGAGACATAAACAAGAAATAAAAACCCAGAAAAATAATCAAGAGAGCTCTACGTCTCTCTCTCTCTCTCTCTGATCAATTTATGCTATAGAATCTGTCATCATCGAATCCACTATAAATGAAAAGAAAAAAAAAAGAATCCAAAAATTTAGAGAAAGATTTGCGAATGAGACGAATTATTTGGTGAAGAAAAAAAGAAAACTTTTCTTACGAAGAAAAATAAAATAAATTGGTTTGGATTTTGGATTATCGGAAAGTGGAGAAAAAGTAGTTCGTTCATCAGGAAATAAAATCTCTTCGATGCATTAACGACTTCAACCAAGCAATTTGAACCACTAAAGTAAACCGAGTTATTAAACCGGATCTGATTAATTCAATACGGCTCCTTACTCCTCGTACATTTTACAAATTAAATTCATTAGATACACCTACTAATACCAATACATATATATATATTCATTATATAATGGTCATGTAATGAAAAATAAAAGCGTGAAGAAGTTTTATCCATAAAATTTAAATGGAAATATCATACATCTATCGGCTTATATTCCTGAAAATGAAACATACTTTTTTTTTTCTTTTTTTTTGAAAATAGGAAACTTCATTTGAATATAAAAGAAAATCTCTCATTTGTTGAAATGTTACCAACTACTATTTGTTTGTAATACCCCTATGTGGGAAGAAAAAATGGATATAAGTTAGGTGTTGATGTGACAATAAACTTGGGAAGAAGAAGGTTAGCCATGCAAAGAGAAAGAGAAGTCGGTCAAATCTGAGCTGAGCTAATTGGCAACTATTCAATGGTGGTCCAGGCTGCTGCTTATCGATTGCGAGCCATGCGGACTGACGCGTCCCCTAATCCATCTTCTTATTTTATCGATTACATTCGGAAACAATTGATTCATAATTTAAATCCTCAAACCCTAACATAATTTGACAATCATATTTTTGTCAAAATTTTTATAAATTATTTAACTGTTTTATCAAATCAAATTTCCCGCACTATTAAATTATCTTAAAAGATTTACAAAAAAAAAATCTATAACTTGAATTTTGGGTTTTGCAAAATTAAATATATATATATGGGTAGAAAATGAGAGAGGAAGAGAGAAATTAAAGAAAAAAAAAGGGTTGGTCCAACTTATTTCATTAGTGACTCTGAGACAATCTTACAAGTTACAATCTCATCTTCATGGACCCTCACTCCATCTACATCTCCCTTTGTTTCTTTATTATATTTTTTCAAATATGTGTTATATATAACAACAATTGGTACAATATTTTAACAAAAACAAATTGGTACAATATAAAAATTTGCAGATTTTTCTTCCGTAATTATTCATTTTAATTACAACCATTCAAATGGTATGCAACGTAGAAAGCAGAAACACGATATGTCAATTCTAGTGATGAAAGAAACATATTCGTATTTCTGTGTCGACAGAAACATATTCTTTTTCTATTTAATAATATCAGTATACCTTTTTCAATGAAATATCTTTGCTTTTTCTTTTATGAAAATTAATAATTCGTTGCCCTAATTGGATTGTTGTTGTGTTGTGTATAATAAAAACAAGAGGGTAAAGTGGAAATTAAAAATTGATGAAGAAACAACACACGTGCGGCTGTTTGTTGGCATAATCCCGTTGTCATTGAAGTCTTTCGATTTGTACAGAACTGACGCTTTCATGTTCCACACACGCCTCGTAGATTTCCGCACTCTTTTGGATGTTTTACACCCAAACAAAACAAAACAAACAAAATCAATTATTTATCGGGATTGTAACTGTTAGTTTTTTTTTTCTCTTCATTATTTTGGGCAAATACTTGCATAATACCTGTGTATAATAATCAACGTCACACATTTGATCGTATATGAAGTTCTGAAGGCGATCTCTGGCGGAGGAGGCAATCTAAAGGCGATTTCCGGTGGAGGAAGGGTTCTGAGGGTGAGTTCCGGTGGAGGAGGCAATCTGAAGGCGATTTCCGGAGGACTAAAAGGAGGTGATCTATAGGACTTTCACCGGCGCGTGCTTCCCGGGCGGATTGGAAAGCGTCGCATTTCGATCCACGGAGAAGTGAACAAAGACTTATCAGAGGTAAAGGTACCAGATCTGAGACAATAAAGAGGTAATAGTCAGAAACCCAATTTCTCTCATTTTATATTCGCGGTGCCTTGCTTCGCTGTTAGTCTATTTTGTTTCAATGATGGCTATAATAAACATTTGGTAATGATTAGTATAACGCTTATTCAATTGAATCCTGATCCGGGGATTCAACGAAATTCTTTGTCTTATCAGATTTATAGATCTGATGAAATAGCTTACCTTGTTATACAATCATCATCCCAATACAATCAGGGGAATGAGTTCAGTGTTAGTGATAACATCACCTTCACAAACGTTGATCTCATCAGGATCCTGAGTGATATCTGGTGGTGTAGCGACATAAAATTTAATGGAGTAGGATCATTCACAAACCAGATCACTACAGATTTATTTCATTCTCATATAATTGTGTCCCCGCTTTTGGATCACTATGATATAGCTCTCATTCAAGAGATTAGAATATCAATGATCGGTTCCAAAATAATTAGTGTTAAAGCTCTTACATTACTAGAGTTTCTTAACTCAAACAAGCGAGATAAAGATATTTTATCCCCATTGTTTATGGTAGACAAGCTCAATCTCCCAAGTTTTAGGACTGATATTAAATCAAATCCAGACTTCACTGGTTGGATAAAAATGATCAGGATGGAATTGGGTTCAAACTTTTTTGAATTTTTGTCTGGTTTTAAACAGAAATCTATAAAAGTTCAGTTAATATCGGTTTTTCCTTTGCAGTCGAACCTTTTCAACTATCCTCAAACATACCAAATAGTTCGGTTTACTTTTGTTGGAAGATTTCAAATGTATAGATACTATATTGATGCAGTTGTGTTATCGCTTCTCATCCCAATAGTTCTAATATTAATAACGCAAAAATTGGATAATTGTGTTGTAGGGGAGTGGAGATGGCAATGCTATTTTTTACACGCTCCTGCAGTGAGTGAGAAACGTTCAATTTATACTGTTCCCACAGATTCAGCTCATCATCATGGAGCCTTTAATCTGGTAAGAATACTGTTCACATCTATCCTAAAGAGGGTGGAAGGTTATAACTTATATAAGGTATTAATCACTGAAAAATGGTTAGTTGGGCTAGGTGAGAACTCTAGCCAAAGTTCTGGCTCGTTTAACTATCATAATATTATAATTCGATCTCAGAAACTTAATGAACTAGTGGAAGAAAATGTTATTAGTGGTTTTTGGCAGTTTTTGTATAATTGCAAAAATAGTGGACTAGAAGAATCTACACACAATTTCATTGTCATTGTTAACAAATTTGATTTAAAATGGCTAGAATTATGCACGATTCTAGGTCTCCTTTTTAAATTTCAAACCAGTACTAATCCACAAATTTGGAAATTTAAAATATATGGAATAGTTAGAATTTGTATATGTATCAATGCAGATCGGAAATATTCTCATATATTAGGGATGCCAGTTATGTTAAAATCTTGGTTCCCATATCTGACTGGTTCCCTTAAATCTTTGATCCAGCTAGATTATAATTTATTACAGGAATTAGTAGGGTTTTGGTCTGGAAAAATTATATATAAGGAGCAAGCCTTGGCCTTTCGACATAGTGTTTTCATTCTAGTTCATAAAACTGTCTCCTTTCTTATTTGGCTTTCACTTACGAGAATTTTTGTTATCTTGGTTTCGAGGATGTCACAACTCAACTTGAACAAAAAGATGAAAGAGATCCACTCACCACCAAGAAGGTTGAAAATCAAGACACCTAAATTGGACAACACTGCTTTACTTGCTCGGTGTTCTAAGGTACTTATGGGACGGTGATTAAATCCGATGATCCAGAATGTGGATACGTTCATCTATCGTATGCCACAATTCTGGAATTTGGTTGGTAAGGTAACTGGGTTAAATCTGGGTAATGGCAGGTTCCAGTTTGAATTTCAGGAGGTTAAGGATCTAGAAGCAGTATTAAACTATGGATCCATTAACTTCGATGGTTGGATGGTGTCTTACGCCCCTTGGAAGGCATTTGCTGATGCGGATTATCCGAATTCAATCAGCCTCTGGGTTCATTTCACAGGTATTCCCTTCGAATACCGTTTAGAAGAGGTTTATAGGTTGGTAGCAGAACAGATTGGAACTATCCAACACATGGATGTATCAAAAGGGAAAGTGTTGATCGATCTCCCTTGCTCAAAACCGTTAATTTTCTCTTCAACTCTAGAATTTGAAGAAGGTAGAGAGTCAAACATAATGGTGGACTACAAAAGATTAATAGGATTCTGTTCTTTATGTTTTCGTATGACCCACGAAACTAGCTCATGTTACAAGGCCAGAAATGAGAATTCGGTTCCAGCATCAAAGGAAAAAGGAAAATAGTTGGCTGGTAATCGTCCTAAAAGCTTCAAAGGAGCAGTCTTGGGAGGGAAAATTCATCCCGACCCTCACTCTAAGATCCTCTCTAATGCAGGATCAAATCTGGGTTTGAAGAGAGCTAGAGGCCTGCCTCAAAACAGACCCAAACGTGTAGAACAGAATCAGGTACCACTTAACACCAGTTCTGAAATTGTTCCTGCTGTATCTGTTATGCTGTCTCCTCTACACAGACCAGCAAATTGGGAAGAGGGTAACTCAAGCAGATACTCCAAGTCCTCAAGGAAAGTGAACCGGCCACTCTTCCAGGAAGATTCAGATCCGACCAGAGAAACTTCTGGCAAGATGGACTCAGTTGACAAAGAATTAGGACTGCAGATAAGTACAGTTCTTGATTCTCCTCGTCAATCTAAACTACCTTTGATTGAACAATCTACAATAATAGTTGACAAGTCTGAAACTTTGACAAAGGAGGTCATAGATAATGAGGTTGAAGATGAGAACATGATAGAAGGAAATCTCGACCCAGATCTAGAGTCAGAGATGGATAAGTTGGCTTTTGAGGCTGCCATAGTAAGTGCTAGAGATTTATCCGATGAAGAAATGACTCATATACATAAGGAATTTGCACAAAGGTTAACGAAAATGAAAGGAGCTAAGCTCGGGATACCACCAGCTGGTATGAGTAAACCTCCATCTAGGTCTTCAACGCCTCTTCGTGGAGTAAGCTCCAAGAAGATGATAGCAGTTGCAGCAATGTCTCCTAGTCATATGCCTTTAACCAAAAAGGCAAAGGAGAAGAATCCAAAGAAGTAATTGGAAGAATCTTATTTTTAATTTTTGCTTATGTTTTCTACTTTATGTTGGAACTGCCAGGGTATTGGCTCTAGGCTTACAATTAATAATTGGAAAATTATCAAAAATGACTCNAAATCAATTTGAATGCAAAAATAGACCCTTTTTGTTTTGATCTCCAAAACTAACCCACAAGGGTAGAGAAATTATTGTTTTACCCTTAATAACTAAACAAAAAAACTGATGACAGAATTACATTTATACCCATCGACGAGTTTGGAGACTTCATGTGAAGTCTCCTCATTCAAATCAGGAGACTTCA
>OVBA01007706.1:0-13960 GCA_900406435.1 Lepidium aucheri | reverse complement strand
ATGTGGCTTCATGAGAAGAGAGGATGATTCTACTTTATATATATAGATTTGCAATTTACTTTTTCTTGCTATGTAATTTTGCTATATATATATTTTGTTAATCTATTTAAATATTATAATGCATGAAGTTAATACATTTTAATTATAATCCATTTTATTTATGTATCAGTTTTGTTTTATCGTTATAATGTTGTGGCTTACCAATTCGGTTATATATTTAATTCATACTTTCTTTTTCAAATGTATAATTTTATTAGCGATTTTGTAGTATATACATATGTTGACAAAATAAAAATGCATATATATATAAGAAATAATAAATGTAATATTAATATTCGATGAAATGAGTATTTGATTTATTACAACTCTTTTACCCTACAAAATGAAAAAAGTTTAAATAGTTTGTATTCTCCCATCAAAATTCACATGTTCTTTATGTGTCCTAATAGACCTAAACAATAAAAAAAAAACATAATTAGGTTATACAAAACTTATAGTTCATGAAGTAATTTAATTTGGTATTAATTAATCATAAACTTATATGAAATTGTTAATATTAATAACCGCTTTAAAGAGAAGAAATATTAACTTAATGAGTATTTGATTCTTATCTTGATATTGTTTCAATTTTCAAATACCTTCTGATCATGTTGAAGAAATTTCTTGCAGTTTAAAGTGTAAGGAAATTATTAATACTACCATTTTAAAAAAATGCAGAAATATCTAATAGTAGATATAATTCAATTGTTAATATTGCATATAATTTTTCTTAATTGACCCCAGAACACCATCATTATTGTACAAGTTATATTTTTTTGTTTGAAAATCCATTTAAAATTCTCGTTGGATGCCAATACCATCTGGATAATATAATACATGTATCGATTGATAAAATTTTAAACCTTTTATAAAGTTCTATACTGAAATTCGATTACAACGAGAATTTGAAAATTTTACTGTCCAATAAACAATAAAAACTTATAGTATAGATTTTGGATTTATGCAAACTCGGTTTTTGTTTGCAACCTTTGAAAGTGCAAGTTGTAATTATACTCCAGCACCGAAATTTATGAGAAAGTAAACAAAAAGTTACGACATGAGACTTTAATTTATTTTATTGTTTTATAAAAACAGTGCATTACAAAAAAACTTAAAACAGTGAATAACAAATAACAGGGAATCACAAACAACTGATAAACAATGAATTACAAAAAACAAACAAACAACACAGAAACAGTGAATTACAAACAACCCAGAAACAGTGCATTTCATTCCGCGGGATAATCAATCCCTATCAGTTCGAAAAGAATTCGTGCAACACTTAACATTCCTGATCTCATACCTCTGGTTTTAGTACCCAATGCGTCGGGATCCATACACTTCAAATGAATATCAACCTTACATAACTTACACTTGTACCTCCAAGATTTGCATGGTTCATGACAAACCATACATTCACTTTCTTCTGTGAGGCAAAGCTCCAAGGAGTGGTCAGGGTGAAGCACGTGAGGCACGCGCTGAGGTAGCAGCGTGCATAGAGGATGGACATCGAAGCCGCAAAGTTGACATTGGTATAAGAGCCCGTCGATAGATTCGTCGCAGATGTCACACATACGTTTGTCTTGAAGCGTCTCTTCTGGTCCTCTAAAGACTAGATGGAGCTCGTGTTGTGGATGCATATAGCTGAGAATGCTAGGGGTACACGTCGCACACGTATCGTGAAGATTAAAGTCACACGAAGCGCACTGGTAGGTTTTCCCAAAGCCATCGGTTTTGCAACCATCGCACAAGAAATCGCCACATTTGTCAACTTTCGTCAATGGATGGTTGTGGCTGAAATGTTGGACCTTTGTCATCGTCGACTTATCGTTCTTTATTACTTTAAGTTACTTGTGAATATTTCGAACTGTGAGAAAGAGTGTAGGTATATATAGAAAAATTTCATAGAGAACTGCCAAGCATTGTTTCAGAAATTACTAAGAACTTTCATTAAGTTGTACATGGTTACACAATACTGAAGTTTCAGAGAAGTACCAACTTTTTGTTCGCTTGTGGTTGCAAAATACGAATTTTCTTCACTTATGAGGTCCATGAATTGAATTACAAGTGGGTACGAGTAGGACAGATGGAAATTTGATCATAATATTCTTATCCAAATACTTGATCAGAGAACAAATTATGATATCAAAGATAAGATTTTGAATATGGAACAATGTAATTAATGAGTCGTCCATAAATTATTGCCTAGATAGCAAAGATAAAGTATGCACTAATTAACCACATCTCTATCAAATGTGTGGTGTCAAAGGGTTTAGTCATATATAAACTAGTTTGAAAAAGTTTAGTAGTTTAATATAATTATATAAACTTTAGAACAATAGTTCTATGATAATTAGAATATTACAAGTGCAAGTATAAGATCAATTTAGTTAACCGAAACTCAATCATTAATGAGTACTTTAGTTAACTTAGACTAGTTGACTGACCATATATATATATATGGCGATATGGTCAATGTGGACAATAGGGCCCATATTTTTGTCCCAAGTGCAAGTATTATCTCATTTGAGAAATTGATAAAATATAGAGAAGATAAAGATGTATATAAGGAAAATTATTATCGTTTAAGGCAACTTATTCATGAAAAATATCTCTTATGCTTTTCACGTATAAGATCATTTTAGGTTTTTCTTTTCTTTTTTTTGTTTAAAGGCAATTTCGGGTTATATATGTCTACAACGTACCGTTATTTAATTAATAAATTAAATGCATATAATATCAATTTGAATTATCTAATGGTAACCGTTTGTGATTTTCACAGTACTATATATAGTCGGATAGATTTTATTTTGTTAACGGATCTTTGTAAAAAGGATTTTTACAATAATAATTTAGTTGAGAGAAAAAATGTTATTGAATTATAAAAAGAAAAATAGTTTTTTTTGGTATAGTAAAAAAATGAGAAAAATATCGATTAAACAGCAAACTCATCAAACGAGTTAAATTAAACACCAAACTCCAATTATTATTAACTAAACAACATATTTATAGTTTAATTTTAATTAAACTCACAATTTTAGGTTTACTAAGCCTATTGAACCTGATATTAGTCTCAAATCAAAATTATCATTGCAATCGAAAGTTAAATTGATTCCGTTGTTATAATCGTTCTGAAGAACCATAAGCTTGATTTTTTTTAAGAATGAGCTCAAATTCGTCGGCTTGGAATATTGTCTACGATATTTTTATGTATCATTCTTGAATTTATTCTTGAAAAGTAAAATAAAATCAAACTTAGAACTCATTAGAGCGAAAATAAGAATTGAATCAAACTTCCAAAATCGATTTGACATTTCGATTTGGAATTAATATCCAGTTTAATCGGATTAGTCAAATTAAAATTTAAAAATAATTAAAAGTTAACTAAAAATATATCGTTTAATCAATAATAACCGGAGTTTCTTTTTTAATTTGATGTTTTCGGTAAGTTGGTTTTTTATATGTTCATACTATCGGCTTCTTCTTCTTCTTTTCTTTGTATTATTTATTAATCTTATATTTTTTTTTCTCAACCTCAATTTTTCTTTTTAAAGAAAATTATAAGAAATTAGTGTATCTGATTCGTGCCCACTTGTAACTCAATTATTGGAGGTCACAAAAGAACAAAAAGTTAGTATTTATTTGAATAGTCAAAAAAAGTTTCAGTATTTTGTAACCACGACTTAATGAAAGATCTTACTAATTAATTGGATCCGATGAAACAAGATTTTGAATCTCGAGTTGTGTAAGTATCCAACATTAATTTCCAAGATACTAATGATCAAAGATACACTAGCCACATCTCACATAACTCAGTGGTGGTCAAGAAGATGGTTTATTTCAGGCACTAGAATCTATTTTATCGTTGGTTTGGATTTCGCAAGTTCTAAGATACTTAAGATATCAAAAGTTCTTGAGGAATGGTTTAAAAAATTCTAAAACATCTTCTATATTACTGGGACAAATGGAGAAATTATTAACTAATCCAGTTCAAACAATATTTATGTTTAATTTATTTTAAAAATCCTGATTTTTAAAGTAATGGTTAAAGATGTTAGTTTAGTTTAAATTTTAAATATCAATCAACCCTATAATATATGAATGATTGTGCCGAAGATATTTGGTCTAGTGAATACTTGGGGTTCGATTTCTTTCTAATATAAAAAGAAGAAAAAAAATTTAAAATGTAGATTTTGATTATGATTCAAGTCTTGATAATTTAATTATTGTTCGAAAATTAATGAGTAAAAGTTAGAAAAAAAATACTGTACAAATGATATATTTCACTCGTTGCAAAAAAGCGTACATATTAATCGTGGTAAAGCAGTTTACTTAACTTAAGCTAGTTGACTGACCATATATTATGGTCAATGACCACATAATTTTGACCAAGTCTATAACTCCCGGAAGCATTATAACTATTATCATTTTTTTTTGGAAAAAATGTCATTTTAACATTGTACGTTGGAAAAATCGCTGATTAAATATTGAATTTTGGATGTGGTTGATTAAAGTTTTAAATTTTTTGTTGATTTTTTAAAAAACCCTCAACTTTGCGTTGACTAGGCCAATTCAATTTTTTACGAAAATGGAATCAAAATTGACTCTAAAATCGAAAGTCAAATTAGAAATTGGAACTTTGATTCACTTCTTATCTTCATTGTGAAGAATCTATTAGCTTGATTTTCTCCTTTCGTTCAAGAATGAGCTCAAATTCATCAATTTAAAGTATCGAAAACAATATTTTAAATCGACAAATTTGAGCTCATTCTTGAACGAAAAGAGCAAATCAAGCTTATAGATTCTTCATAATGAGGATAAGAAGTGAATTGAACTTCCAATTTCTAATTTGGCTTTCGATTTTAGAGTCAATTATGATTTCATTTTCGCGAAAGGTTGAATTGGCCTAGTCAACGCAAAGTTGTGGATTTTTTAAAAAATCAACAAAAAATTTGAAAGTTTAATCAACCACATCCAAAGTTCAATATTTAAACAGCAATTTTCCCAACTTGCAATGTTAAAATGACATTTTCCCATTTTTTTTACACAAAATAACCTCACATCTAGAATTTAAATTTTAAACATTAAGATCAAATTTTATTAATCAAATTGTTACTAAAAAGATAAGCTTGTAGAGTAGCATCTCCAATTGACGTTTTTAGAAGAACATTTTAAGAATAAAAAATTAAACAGTAATAATAATAGAAGTAAGAGAATAAAATGAATCTTTTAAGTCTCTTATGATTGGTCAATTTAATTTTTATAGTTAAAATTTAATAAATTATATAAAATTATTAGTTTTTTGTAATTAAGAAATTTGTTTTAAAAAACCTATGGATAGAAGTGGTCTAAGACCCACCATTATCAAGGGGTTCTTAAAAATTTCTTAAATTATTTTATTATTAAAAAACTTAAGAATCCCTATGAAAATTTCTTATTTAGGAGACTCTCTTAATGAGTTTTTTTTTTGACACTGTTCTTAATGAGTCTCTTAGATTATTTTATTACTATTAAAAAGTTTATTCTCTCTCATCTTTTTACTTTTTCTCCTCTTTTTTACTCTTTCTCCTCTTTTTTTATTGTCTCTCATTTTTTCACTCTCTCATCTTTTTACTCTCTCGCCTCTTTTTTACTCTCTTTCCTCTTTTTACCGTCTCTTTTTTAACTTTCTCTTCTCTTTTTCACTCTCTCTCCTCTTTTTTACTCTCTCACCTTTTTTTACCCTTTCTTCCTTTTACTCTCTCTCCTCTTTTTCACTCTCTCTCCTTTTTTACTCTCTCTACTCTTTTTACTATTTCTCCTTTTTTACTCTTACCTCTTTTTCACTCTCTCTCCTCTTTTTTACTTTCTCTCATCTTTTGACTCTTTCTCCTTTTTTTACTCTGTTTCATTTTTTTACTCTCTCTCCTCTTTTTAGTCTCTCTCATCTTTTTACTCTCTCTCCTTTTTTAGTCTCTCATCTTTTTAGTGTATCTCCTCTCTTTTACTCTCTCTCCTCTTTTTTACTCTCTCTCCTCTTTTTTATTCTCTCTCCTCTTTTTTACTCTCTCTCATCTTTTGACTATTTCTCCTCTTTTTACTCTGTCTCATCTTTTTACTCTCTCTCCTCTTTTTAGTTTCTCTCATCTTTTTAGTTCCTCTCTTCTTTTTTACTCTGTCTCATCTTTTCACTCTGTCTCCTCTTTTTTACTCTCTCTCCTCTTTTACCCTCTCTCAAAAACTCTCTCTCACCTTTTGACTCTTTCTCCTTTTTTTTACTCTTTCTCATCTTTTTACTCTCTCTCATTTTTTTGTTCTTAAGAACCCCACTTAAAAAACTCTCCATTAATCCTACATAAAAATTATCCACAAAAATACAATTTTGAATTCTGAGAACTCCACTTTAAGATACCCCCAATAATGTTGCTCTAAGAACCCATTTTAAGATACCCCAATAATGTTCCATTTTTCAGACTTTTGTAATTAGTAAGGTTTATCCTTATGCATCAAACTTAAACCTGTCTCCAAAAATTGATGAGGAAGTGAACCAAAAAAAAAGTCAGGCCATGAGACTTTAATATGTTATATTTTTTATAATAACAATCTAAAAATAGTGCATTATGTTGACCAAAAAAAAACAGTACATTATAGACAACTTAAACAATACATTACAAAGGGCCGAAAAAAATACATTACAAAGCAACTCAAAAACAGTTTAATACAAATAACCCAAAAACAGTACATTACAAACAAACCAAAACAATCCAAATACAATGCAATTTACACCGTGGGTATCCCTATCAGTCCAAAAAGAACTCTTGCAACCCAAAACATTACCGATTTCATACCTCTGCTTTTAATACCCGATGGATTGGTCTGGTCAGGATCCATACACATCAAATGAATATCGAACTTACATAACTTACATTTGTACCTCCAAGATTTGCAGGGTTCGTGACAAACCATGCATTGGCTTTCTTCCGCGAGGCTAAACTCCAAGGAATGGTCAGGGTGAAGCACGTGAGGCACGTGCTGAGGCAGCACCGAACAGAGAGGGTGGACATCGAAGCCACAAGATTCACATTGGTAATAGAGCCCCTCGACTGATTGGTCACAGATATCACACATACGTTTATCTTGAAGGGTCTGTTCTGGTCCTCTAAAAACTAGATTGAGCTCGTGCTCTGGATGCATATAGCTGAGGATGCTAGGGGTACTCGTGGCACACGTATTGTGAAGATTGTAGTCACACTGGGCGCAGTGGTAGGTCTTCCCAAAGCCTCCGGTTTTGCAACCATCGCACATGAAATCACCATATTCGTCAACTTTTGTCAATGGATGGTTATGGGTGAAATGCTGGACTTCTGTCATCGTCGACTTCTCGTTCTTTATTACTTCTAATTACTTGAGAATGTTTAGAACTGCGAGAAAGAGTGTAGGTATAAATAGAAAATTTTCATAGACAATTGCCAAGCATTGTTTCAGAAATTACTACGAGTACGAACTTTCATTAAGTTTTGTTTTTTTCTCTTTTTTTTGATAAAATAATTGTGGTTTCAATTAAGTACTAACTTTTTGTTCTTTATAACATCGTTATCCAAATCCAAATAGACATGACCAAAGAGCAAATAATATCAAATATAAGACTTTGAATGTTGAACAATCTACTTAATAAGTCGTCCAGAAAATACTTCCTAGATACCAAAGATATAAGATGTACTAATTAACCACATCTCAGTCAAATGCGAGGTCGTCAAAGGGAGAGTTTTAACAAGGCATTAGATTCTATTTTCTTTGGGGTGGATTCATCTTAAATATGATGACAAAACAGTATTTGTGTTTGTGGGAGCTCACGTGTAAAGAATCACATGTTTTTGAGATATATATATATATATATATATATATATATATATATTATAGACTAGTTGAAAAATAACTTTAGTAGATATAAAAATATCACAAGTTCCACCTACAGTTATTTTCTTTTTCTATTTCTTGATTAGAAGTGACTACTAACTAGTTCAGTTAGAACCATATTTGTTTTAAATCAGTCTAATTCGTATGGTAACTTTACTGTTACTACAGCAGTTTAATTAACCCAGTTGGTTGACTAACCATATAATACGATATGGTCAATGTGCACTACAAGCCACATAATTTGTCTGAAGTGAAGCATTATCTGATTCAAGAAATTGATTAATATAGAGAAATTGACATATATATATATATATATATATATTGAAACTGAAAAAGAAGTTTAGAATGTAGGTTTTAGGACATTGATTGGGTCTTGTCAATATTTTTTGTAAGTTATTGACAAAAATATTTTTTATAAGTTAGTGATGCTATTGATTAAATTTAATATAATTATTTAAATGAATTTAAATCAAATAAATCTACAACAAAAAATCAAAACTGAAACAAATGAATTTTTTAAAAAAATAAAAGCTAAAACCAAAACTATAAAAACTGCAATTTTGTTTTTGATAAATTAAAATCTGCTCCAAAAAAACTAAAAAGCAGAGATTAAAAAAAAGCCAAAAACCTAAAATTACTCAACCATTCATTTAGATCAGTTAATATTAAGGAATCTTATCATTTATAATTTAGTAAAGAGATATTTATGCTGGAATGGCTAATATCCGAAGAAGAAAAAAAGTTTCGGTAAAATTATGAAAAGTAAGAGATATATAGTGGTGTTCAGATTAGTTCAGGTCATAATAACCAGAACTAAAAAACTAATTCAACCGATCCAAACTTTTGGTTCGACTTAGTTTCAGTTTTAATTATTAGATAAATTTAATTCTTGATTCTGTTCGGTTTTGATTTTTAGAAAAGAACTGTTCGGTTTCTAATTTATAGATAACTTTGGTTTTTAGTTTGCTTCTGAGATCCAAAAGTTACCAAATAGGAACCAAAATTAGTAAGTACTTTTTCGTTATAAGTAGTAATATTTTTTTTGGGTATTTAGTTACTTTTGGAAAAAAATCATTCAGAACCGAACCAATACTATTTTGAGACTAATTTGAGTTTATATTTTTAAACCATAACAAACCAAAACCACACCGAATTTTATTACGTATATTGGTTACCACATTGTCTAGAACCAAACCAAACCGAATTTTAACATGTACTCATTGGTTACCACAAATCTAGAAGCGAAATAACCAAAAACTGAAATAACCAAACCAAAAAACGAATGTCCATGACTATTCATACTAGCCCTAGACATAATAGTCGGAACCAAAAAAATAGAACCGAACCGAACCAAAAGTAGAGGAACCAAAAGAATCAAAAACGAACTAAGAAATGAATAGTTACCCAAAAGAAACGAAATACAATTATATATTTAAAAATAATTATTTTTATATAATTTAATAATCTAAATATTAAAATTGTAACTATAAATCCAAATTTCTAAATTAATTTGAATCAAAATTACTAAAAAACTAAATGTTCAATTTTTATAATTGATTTTTAGTTTTTTACGAGGGTATCCCAACCAAAAAACCAACTAAATAACCAAACAATTCCAAAATTTATATATCTATTACAAATCAGAACTGAAAAAATACCCGAAAGAGATCTAAAAAAATCGAGAAACATAAAAATTGAACCGAAGCAAAAGCCCAAGGCTAGTTCAGACTATGAGATTAATAGAAAATGCCTTATCATTATAATCTTTTTTATGAAGTACATGTAATAAATTTTTTTTATTCAGGTACATATCATTCTCTAAGTTTTTTTCATAAATTTTGATTTTTAAGTAAAAATATATATATGTATATAAAAAAAAGAACCAACAATGGTTTAGGTATATATATATATATAAATAAATAAATATGGACTAGAATAATTATTTATAAACTTAAAATACTTTTTCTGTTTCAAATTTAATTTTTTCCTTTGCCAATCATGATTTTTTTTTTGAAATTTCTTTTTATAAAACCTAATCAAAATTACTTTTTTCTATGTATATATATATATATACTTTTTTTGATAAAAAAATTAGTTCTCTAAAATTATTTAAATTGGTTAGAACTTTGGTTATTCATTTTATAAAGAAACCTAAAAACTATTTTATTACATTATATTTTGAGTATTTAAGGGTCTCAAAATCTAAAAATTATTTAGGGACCCCAGGCGAATGTCTTTTATTTCTTCGATAGGCACGACTCTGTTTGAAATGGTCAAACAAATTTCAGTACTTTGTAACCACAACTTAATAAAAAATCTTACTAATTTCTAAAACAAATACTTGGCAATTGTCTATAAAATGTTTCTATTAGCACTACATAATATATAACGCCACTTTCAATGACATTACCTGTCTATCTTTTTTTTTTAACAAAGTGTTGTCCAAAGATTTCATCTGAAAATGGTGTTTTCCATAGATTTTATATGGTTTTCTGTTATCGGAATTACATTATTGAAAATTAAAAATCATCTAAAAACTATTTGAAAGTTGCGATGAGAGTAGTGTGTAAACCAACTCTGAATTTTTGGCTATCATTTTTGTGGCCCATAAAGCTCAATAAAAAATGGATGAAATTGATCAAAAGAGAATAAGTGTTGAGAACAAAAAAAAAGTTTGAGCCATCTCAATCTAGCATCAAAACCTAAGGTGTCCTCCTACTTAAACTCCTTTATTCAAAGCTTACTAAACTTTTTCCTGTTCTCCTATCTGCAAACTCGAGCCTCAAAGCAAGTATCTTCATCGCCGAATTGGATTGATCAACCTAGTACAGTCTCTAAGTGGTAAGGAAACCAGTATGAATAACTGTCTTTTAGGAGCTCTAACTATTTGTTCACTGATCTTATGATCGTGATTTTTATAGGGTTGGAAAGATCTCTCTCTCTGTCACGAGTCTGTAGTTTCAAACCGCTTGTCGATCGGAATTATATTGAGGAGGTTACAATTAGGTTAAGGTAAGATGTCGAAATTGAATTCTGACGCAAAAAAAACATGTTCGTTTAGCTTACTTTTGGAGTTCTTAACTATTCGATCACCGATCTTATGATCAAGATCTTTATAATTCTAGAAAAACCTCTCTTTCAAGAATCCATAGCCTTAAACCATTCTCTAATCGCAGTTAAATTGAGGGAGTTACCACCAGTTTAAGGTAAGGCATCAATATTGATTCTGCTCGAGACTTCGCAAACAATTCTGGGTTTCTGTTCTACAAACTTTGTTTGACTTGGCTTTTTTGGGAACAAATTCTGAATAGATGAAAGCAAGATGGCTAGATCAAAGCTCATTTCCGATAGATGACATACCTAGTAAGCCAAATAGACCATCAGACCATCAGATTCAGGTAAGATTTGATAAGATATCTTGTAGTTTTATCCGCAAGTATCATTTGTTAAGTTGACTGAAGAACCCTAAAATTTGATTGTTGCTTCCTCGTGAAAGTTTCTTTTGGAGGACTTGTTTAAGCTTCTTCTCCAACGATTTTTAGTTTGTAATTAACCTAAGCTAAGGTGAGGATGTGATTTTTGAGATATTTAGTTATATCTTAATTTACATAATTGTTTATCCTTGTTTTACGATATTGATGATTCAGTGAAAATAGAATTAGTTGAAGTGATTGAGTAAAAATAAATATTTGTGTGTGTAATTGTAGTATATCTCAAGAGATGTATCATTGATTAAAGGATTGATTAAATAATTAATTAAAGGATTGATGAAAAGACTTATTAAATGATTGATTAAAGGAAGATGTCTATGAAAAATTGAGCATTGAAGAATCGGATTATAGAGTATTGATTGGTACAAATTGTATGTGTATGCTTAATATGTGTATAAGATAGACATTGTATGAATTATGTTAAAGTTTTCTGTTCAGTGAACAGAAATGATCTTCTTACTAAGTAATTCATTATTCACACTTTTTTATTTGAGAGTTTTTTTCAAAATACCCTGAATGTTTCCGAAATTGTATAAACTACCCTCTATGTTTGTTGTTGTTAAAAATACCCTGGGGTAGATGTGTATTGACGATTCTACCCCTTGTGTATTTGACAGCAAAATTTGTAAAAATGGCTGCCCAATTTCTACCTTTTTCCTCCGTCAGTGACCGAAGACTTCAACAGTCTATTTCTCCGTCAAATCTTCAGTAAATTTGTGGCCAAAAGTATTCTTCAATTAATCGAGTCAATTGAGTTAGGGAATAGAGTAAATTAGTGAGAACAAGACAAAGTCCATCAGAAGATAAACCGGCGACATGGAGACCGGCGAGAAAAGGTAATTTGTTCTTTTATAATCTGTGGTTTCCGGTTGTAATACATGCATGTCATCGGTTATTTAATGGATTCCTTAGTAGGTATTGGATTTGTTTATATAAATGGTTAAACTGTTAATAAGAACCTGGAAAATGTTTGGAGTTTGAACGGTAAAAGTTGGTGAAGGACATGGACAAAAATGGGTAAAAAGACATAGACAAGATTCTCACAACTGTATTTGTTATTGAATTTTGCAGCAAGCACAAGCTGAGAGTAGAAGCAAAGGAGAAGTCAAGGATCAAAACGATAGTATCGTCCCTGATAAGCTACCAAGAAGGTTGATGGCTGAAGGAAGATACCCTGCAAAAGGGAGAATAAATGCGTACTCAAAGCCTGAGTACATCCTAGATATAGCCGAGATTTTTGCTGGGAGCAAGGAGTTGACATATCTAAAAAACTCTGCATTTGGTCACTTGTTTAACTTGCCAATGCAGAGATGTGCAATTTCAAGGAGACTTTTCTACAGTCTGCTGTGTAGGGCCCTGGTGACTGCAAAGAAGCATGAGATTTGGTTTGTATTTGGCGGACAACCACTGAGATTCTCACTGAGAGAATTTGGCATATTGACAAAGTTGAACTGCAATTGTTTCCCTGACACTAAGACAGTGGTTGCACAACAAACTCCAGCAAAGGGTAATTTGCAGTATTGGGACACACTATTCGGTGAAAGGGGTGATATAACAATAGAAGATATTATGAAGTGGTTGAAGGAGGACGCTAGATTGCCTAAAAGGGAAAGGATGTCAAGAGACAAAGCTTTGAGACTTGCTCGTTTAGTTATCGTGGAAGGTGTTTTAATATGCAGAACCCCAGTATGTCTGTTTATATGGACAAAATTTGTGCATAGTATCTCTATGTGATATTTTGTCCATATAGACACGTTTTGAGCGTAGTTTGTCTGATTGTAAGAAGCTAAACAACGATCAAACAACGCCCGGCGATCAGAATTGGGAAGGATTACGACAGAGTTAATTGACCAGTTTAAGAGGGAAACGCCCTTCAAGACGTTGACTTCCCTGCACAAATCTCTAACCAAGCGACACGTTCCCATTAAGCGCCCTACATCTTCTACATCATCTTCACCACCACGCTGAACAATAGATAGTAGAATCTCGTATGGAAGATTGAGTAAAGAAACATTTGAAGTCATTTTGAGAATATTGTTTCCAGAAGTAGGAAGAGGAGAAAGTGAGAATAAAGGAGAAAGTAGTTCAAATGTAACAGGCTAATAGAATAGNGAAGTTTAGAAAAGTGTAAACAAGAAGTAGACATTAAAGCTGACATCCTACTCAAGAACCTATCACTGTGAAGGGACAAGTTACGAAAGGAAGAGAACCTATCCCACTCAAGAAGCCTACGAAAGGTGTAATTAATGTAGCAGAGAAACCGGTTACTATATGTGATTAGAAAAATGAAATAAAAAGAAGGGTCATCAAAAATAAAAACAAGAAAGATAAAAATAAAAAGAAGCATGTACTTTTTACATAGCGCAAACCTCTAGAATACTATTAACAATAAAAAACAAATGATTAAGAGGTGTATTCCACTACATGGACGCTTAGTCAGTCCATGGGCAATAAGTCAATGAATTATAGAGTTAACTAAAAACACTCTCTTTAATATTTATGTCTATGTGACATATCTTGTCTACATGGACAAA
>OVBA01007705.1:0-13960 GCA_900406435.1 Lepidium aucheri | reverse complement strand
TTGGATAATGGGTTGGGTTGGGTTGGGTTTACCCATTTTGACACCCCTAGATAGAGATATTTGTTTGACATTTTATATAAGGTTTCACAAAGTTATAAATTAACAAAATTCTTCCACGTGTCAAATCCAACGATCAGANGGATTCTTCCACGTGTCAAATCCAACGATCAGATTTTTTTTCTAATACATTCAAAACAATTAAAAAAAAGATAATCATATCTTTATCACAAAATATTTGTTTTTATTTGAAATTGTATTATATGAAGGAATCGAATCCTAATATTAAAAAAATAGCAAATAATTAACAATATTCTAATCTAAAGGAATTCTTTCACCAATTAAATTTATTTATTTTTGTTTACATCTAGAGCAATTAAGGCACAATAAATGTAAAAGTTTTAAATTTAATGTGTTAATTATTTTATTTTACTATTATTAGCTTGAAATCTTATCATCTTATTATACAAGATAGAGTTTTAGAAGTTAGTAATAAACCGATTTTTCCATGTGTCGAATTCAGTCATCCAAAATAATGGATATCATATTATACATAGTTGAGCTTCAAAAGTTAGTAATCAATGAGATTCTTCTACATGTTGAATCTTATTATAACCTGTTATATTAAGTTGGATTTTAAAAGTTAGTAACTAAAAGAGATTTTTCATATGTGAGATATTTTTATTAAGTTGGATCTGAAAATTTATAAATGTATAAATTTTTAAGACATTATTCAAAATATATATTAAGCAATCTTTAAACCCGTGCATCGCACGGGTCCATATTTAATAATATATAAATTTTGGTTGAGTTAAGGATATTTATTAACTCTTAATTAAATCTGTCTAAAAGCCTATTAGATATTTCAAACATTTCAATATTTATTTTGAACAAAAAAAACATTTCAATATTTATTTTCAACCGAACTGAAAAAATTAATATAAAAGTCAAAGCATTTTATATATTAAAGCGAAAAATACTTTTATTTTAACCGTGTTATAAACTTTAAGATAAAAATTAACATATGATTCATAATTACCCTTAAAATAGATATAAGATAAATTTTTGTTACAAATTTTTAAATAAAATTCAAAATTATTAAATATTTAAATAAAAATCTCAAAAGAAAAACATTACTTACGTGTACATTATAATGCATTAACATACATTATTAATGCCTTAATTCAAGAAATAAACATTAATTCAAAATCTATGTTAGTCTTATTTATTTTCCAACTTATGATGCCTTAATATACTACTTATACATTATTATGTATTCATTTATCACTTTCCTCATCAAAACTCTAAAACCATATATAAGAGACATTTTCATTTTCAATATGTTATACGCTATAGTATAAAATTAACCTATGGTTTATAAATACCCCTAAAGTAGGCTTAACGTGGATTTCATTATAAATTTTAATATAAAATTCAAAACAAAGAATAAAGAGAAAACCTTAGAAATGCTAAACTCAATAAAAATATATTGGGTGCGAATTCGATTATTTATTCGTTTTTGGTTCAGTTTTGGATTCAATTTTCTGGGTACATAGATTTAGGACATTATGATATTTTGTCGGGTCCAGTTTATTGAATTTGATATTTTGATTTAAGACATTTGGATATATTTATATTTTTCGGATAAAGTTTAATTCGGGTATTTTAATATAAAACTTTAATATTAAAATGGTTTAATAGAAAAACTCTAAAATTTGGTTCGTGATTTGTTTTCCGTACGAGTTTGGATTTGGTTTTTCAAATACATAACACATTGGGATTTTTTGTCGGGTTCAATTCCTCTAATTTGGGTTGATTTTGGTTTGGGTTTTGAGCCTTTAAAACAACATCTCGAAAGTAATATATAAAATATCAATGTGGGTCTAATAATCAAAAAGATAAGGTTTTAAAAAAGCAATTAAATCCCGCTTTATAGTGCATGTATAATCCTAGTCTTTATATTAAAGCAGGAAACACTTTCATTTTGACTATGTTATAAAATTTAGAATAAAAATTAACCTATGATTTGGACCAAATTTTTTTTACTAAGCTTATTTATTTGGTTATCTTAACTAAAAGAAATTTCATTGCCAAAAAAAAAATTCTAGAAACCGTATATAAAATTAAAAAATTACATAAATAATTAAATAAACTGACTATCACATTCATATTACATTTTCTTCTTCAAGTCTATATTTTTTCTCATTTGTTCTTCCATGTCTTAGATCGTATTTGCTGCATTTATCGGATATCAATGAAAAAAAAAGAGAACATAGAGAGAGAAAAAAAGAAGATGTTTTTATCGCGTGATAAAACAAGAGCAACATAAAGAAAATCGAAAAGGAAATTCCTGGTGTGTGTTGAATCGTTGATATGATGATCAAAAAGAGAATTGAAGAATTTGGCAACGGTCATTGCTATTGGAGCTCCATGTTTGTGTTGAGATAAGCTTGATTAAGGAAGCTTGAAGTGCAAGCTATTATTAGATAAGATTAAAGTTGTTATGATTAGGAGTTAACTAAACATATGTGTTTCCTATTATGGTTATGAATTAATATTGTCTATATAAGGAGATGCTACAATGTGGCATAACTTAAGAGTTTAACTTTAAGAGTTTTAGTTTTGAGCAAGTTTCCAAAGCTAATAAAGAGTGATTTTTTATAATTCTCAAGTGTTTTACAAAGGTTTGATTCAATAATTGGTATCAGAGCCCTAGGTTGGATTCAAACAAATCCGAGCAAGGAGAAGATCTTCAATTCAAGTGAGTTGATCAAAGTCATAGGAGATAAGCAAATAACAACGATCGAGAAACCAAAGGAAGGAGGTCCACCACCGATTCAATTTCTAATTTAAGTGCAACTAACTATACGGTATGGTCTATGAGGATGAAACTCATGCTTAAAGTTCACAAAGTTTGGAGTACAACTGAAGAAGATATCAATGAAGGAGAAAAGAATGATCTAGCCAAAGCTCTTATTTTCCAAAGCATACTTGAAACCCTAATTATACAAGTAGGAGATCTTGAAACCGCAAAACAAGTACGGGATGCCATCAAGTCTCGACATGTAGGTGCTGAAAGAGTCAAAGAAGCAAAAATACAAACTTTAATGTCTGAGTTTGATCGAATGAAGATGAAGGAGACTGATACAATTGACAGTTTTGTTGGAAAAATTTCAGAAATCTCTTCAAAATCTGCAGCTCTTGGAGAAACAATAGCTGACCTAAACTTGTCAAGAAATTCCTTAATAGCCTTCCAAGAAGAAAGTATATTCACATCACAGCTACTCCAGAACAAGTTCTCGATCTTAATAAAACAAGCTTTGAAGATATAATTGGAAGATTGAAAGCCTATGAAGAAAGAATATGTGATGAAGAATACAAAGATGAGCAAGAGAAGCTCATGTATAGCGACTCACAAGAAGGATATGGGTCACAAGAAGGCTATGGTCGTGGGAAAGGAAGAGGACAAGGAGGAAGAGGTAATGGACGAGGAAGAGGTAGAGGTCGTGATAATGGAAGAGAAAAGAGAGATCTTTCACAAGTTGTATGTTATGGATGTGATAAGAAAGGACACTTTGCATCTAAATGTCCCAATTGAGTTCTTAAGTTACAAGAGACTTGTGAAGATGAAAGGGTTGATGATGACACACAAGAAGGAGAAAATCTATTTTTCATGAAGTTGTGTTAGAAACTTGTGAAGATGAAAGGGTCGATGATGACACACAAGAAGGAGAAAGTCAATTTGTTCATGAGGTTGTGTTTCTCAATGAAAAGAAATTCGAACCTAAGAAGTACAAGGAATCGAAGATTGGAGATAATGTTTGGTACTTGGATAATGAAGCAAGTAATCACATAACTGGGAATAGAGATTACTTTCTCAAACTTGATAGGAACATCACTGAAAAGGTTAGTTTTGGTGATGATTCACGTGTAGACATCAAGGGAAAAGGTTCAATTATGTTTCTTGACAAAAGTGAAAAAAAGATACTTTCGGATGTCTATTACATACCCGATTTAAAGAGCAATATCATAAGTTTAGGTCAAGCTATTCAATCAGGATGTGAGGTGAGAATGAAAGAAGATAATCTTATCATACTGGATCAAGAATGAGCTTTGATGATAAAAGCAAAGAGGAATTTAAATCGTTTGTACAAAGTTGAGATGGAAGTTAGAACAAATCATTGTCTACAAGTGATAGTTCTAGATGAAACAATGAAATGGCATTCACGATTAGGACACATAAACATGAAGAAAATGGAGACTATGATGAAAAAGGAATTGGTGAAAGGGTTACCAACTTTCAAAATCGAGAAAAGAGTTTGTTCTTCATGTTTACTTGGAAAACAAGTAAGATAGATTTTTCCTAAATCAACTAACTTCCATGCCAAGCAACGTCTTGAACTCATTCATGGTGATCTTTGTGGTCCAATCTCACCACCCACGGCTTTAAGAAACAGATACATATTTGTTTGGATTGATGATTACTCAAGATTCATGTGGACGATTCTCTTGAAGGAGAAAAGTGAAGCTTTCGAAAAATTTAAGGTTTTCAAAAGCATTGTTGAAAAGGAAGTGGAAGGAGTCATCAAAGTATTTCGAACAGATCGTGGAGGAGAATTTATTTCACATGAGTTCTCTATGGTTTATGAAAAGAATGGGATACAAAGACATCTCAAAACACCTTATTCACCTCAACAAAATGGGATTGTTGAAAGAAGAAACCGAACTTTGATGGAGATGACTCGAAGCTTATTAAAACATATGGGTCTACCTAACTATTATATGGGGAGAAGCTGTTCGACATGCAACATATCTCATAAATAGAATTGCAACAAGAGTTCTAAATGAACAAACACCATATGAAGTTTTTAAGAAGAAGGAACCATACATTGGTCATGTTCGGGTTTTTGGTTGCATAGGGTATGCTAAAATCGAAGTTTCACATGTCAAAAAGTTTGATGATAGGTCGAAAATTTTGATTCATCTTGGGACAGAACATGGATCAAAAGCATATAGGATGTTAGATGCAACAACTCAAAAAATCATCATTAGTAGAGATGTTGTCTTTAATGAGAGTAAATGTTAGAATTGGAAAGAAGACACCAATAAAAATGATAGAACCGAACTAATTGTTTATGGAGATATCATCAACAATGAAGAAAAAGGAGATAACTTCAATGTCAAGGGGGAAGAAAAAGAAGTTAATGATGACAATGAAGTTACCAAAAATTCTCAAAACTTCGATGAAGAAGGAGATTTGAGTTCTCAAGATATCGAAAAAGAGGGGGAATTTAATGGAGAAGAAAATTTAAGAGGATCAACAAGGGAGAAATCTAAACCTACTTACCTTGAAGATTATATTCTTTTGGCTGAAAAGGAAGGAGAATGGTTGCTACTAACCCTAGATGAAGAACCATTTAATTTCAACGAAGCAAGGGAAGAAGAGGTTTGGATAGAAGCTTGTAAAGCCGAGATTGCATCCATCAACAAGAACAAGACTTGGACTCTTGTTGATTCACCTTTAGGCGTAAAACCTATTAGGCTGAAGTGGATTTTGAAGATCAAAAGGAACTCGGATGGAAGTATTAACAAGTATAAAGCTAGATTGGTGGCAAAGGGATATGTTCAACGACATGGAATTGATTATAAAGAAGTTTTTGCACCAGTTGCTAGGATTAAAACCATTTGATTCTTAATTTCTCTTGTAGCCTCAAAAGGATGGGAGATACATCATCTAGATGTTAAAATCGCTTTTCTTCATGGAGAGTTGAAGGAATATGTCTATGTTACTCAACCAGAAGGTTTTGTCTCAAAAGGGAAAGAAAACAAAGTTTACAGGTTGAGCAAAGCACTTTATGGTTTGAAATAAGCACCAAGAGCATGGAATAACAAGCTGAGTAAGATTCTAAAAGAGCTAGATTTTGTGAAGTGTTCAAAGGAGTCATCACTATATCAAAAGAATGTAAAAGAACATCTTTTACTTGTAGCTGTCTATGTTGATGACTTACTAGTCACAAGCTCGGATAGAAAGCTTATTCATGAGTTCAAGAGAGGAATGTCAACTAAGTTTGAGATGAGTGATCTTGGGAAGTTGACTTATTATCTCGGAATTGAGGTACTTCAAAAGAATAATCGAATTATTCTAAAACAAGAAAGATATGCGATGAAGATTCTCAAAGAAGCAAAAATGGATGAATGCAATGCTTGTCAAATTCCAATGGATTCAGGTTTAAAACTCCCAAGGTCACAAGAAAAAAGAAGCGTTGATGCTAAAGTATAGGAAGATCATTATATGCCTTCGATACTTATTACACACATGACCAGATTTGTCCTTCTCGGTTGGAATACTTAGTAGGTCTATTCAAGATCCGAAAGAGTCACATAGAGCAGCCTTAAAGCAAGTTCTAAGGTATCTTCAAGGAACACTCTCTTATGGTCTAGTATATACAAAAGGAAGCAAAGGATTAGAAGGTTTTAGTGATAGTAGTTACAATGTGGATATTGATGATGGAAAGAGCACAACCTATCTTTTACTTCAAGGGTAATCCGATTTCATGGTGTACACAAAAGCAAGAGATTGTTGCTTTGTCTTCATGTGAGGCTGAATTCATGGCTGCCACCAAAGGAGCTAAACAAGCATTATGGTTACAAGAGCTACTTGAAGAAATCAAAAGTGAAGAAAAGACTAAAGTACCAATTTTTGTTGACAACAAATCGGCAATATCACTATCCAAGAATCCGGTTTTTCATGGAAGAAGCAAGCATATACATAAGAGACTTCATTTCATTCGAGAGTGTGTTGAGAATGAATTGATCGAAGTTGAGCATATTCCAGGAACAAAGCAAAAGGCGGATATCCTAACTAAAGCATTAGGAAGATTGAAGTTCAAAGAGATGAGAGATTTCATTGGAGTTCGAGACACAAAAGAAAACATCAAGCTTAAGGGGGAAAATGTTGAGGTAAGCTTGAAGTGCAAGCTATTATTAGATAAGATTAGAGTTGTTATGATTAGGAGTTATCTAAACATATGTGTTTCCTATTAGGGTTAGACATTAATTTTGTCTATATAAGGAGATGCCTAGAATGCGGCATAACTTAAGAGTTTAAGTTTGAAAGTTTTGGTTTTGAGCAAGTTTCCAAAGCTAATAAAGAGTGATTCTTTATAATTGTTAAGTGTTTTACAAAGGTTTGATTCAATAGTTTGATTACAAGATTTAAAATTAATTTTAAATATATTACCCTAATTATAGTAAATAAGAAAACAGAAAATTTGATTTATTTCAAATTGTACTTGCTATATCTACTCAAACCATACTAAATTATGGCAAAAAATCTTGCAAAATATATAACAAAATATATTGAAGCTCATGAAACCTACATTTTAAACATTAATTATTTATGTATTATTTATTTATAGGATAAAATTGATTTTTGGTCACATAACTGTCCTTAATATAAGGTTACGTTATTAAATTTTAAATAAAAACTCAAAAGTAATTAAGATTTAACATAAAAAATTAATGAAAAATATATGTTTTTACAGATTTGGTTCTTGATTCGGTTTCATTTTGGATTGGATTTGATTTTTCGAGTACATAGATTGAAGACTGCATTTTGTCAGGTTTGGTTCCTCTAATTCAGGTTTTTGGTATTTATATTTAATACTTATTTGGGAACTTCCTTTTGTTGGATCGGGTTCAATTCTATATAGGTCGAGTTCAACTTCAGATATTTTATATAAAAATTCAAAATTAATAACAAGTTTAATAGAATTTTTTTTTTAAAAAACATTCATTCTAATAAAAATATGTCATGTTCCCATTCAATTCTTAATTCGGTCCGAGTTTGGTTTTCCGGATCTATCGATTTAGTACTCATTTGAGTATTTTTTGGGTTTGTTTGAATTTGATACCTCAAATTCAAGTTGATTTTGGTTCAGTTTCGAGTATCGGGTATTATGCCCAAAAATAACTTTACTATATCAATTTTTTAAAATTTCATATTTTTGGAAAATCAAACATGAATACTTTATATATCTTATTAAATATATTGTAATAAACTCTACTATCCCAAACCACATTAGTTATGTTATTTACAATTGATGTCATTGAAAAAAATACAAGAATATTCACAATAATTTTCAATAAATATTAATACCCATTTAGGATCCGTATATATATTAGATTGTCTTTGGGTTGGATCCACTCGGGTCATGGTACTACCTGATATGTCTGTATTTGGCTTAATTGGTTACCTATCTAGATATCAATTTGGTACTAGATATTAGTTGATACTAGCTTGTATAGACAAAAAGGACCCGTAGTATAATTTCTCGGTTAAAGATACTACCCAATACCTAAAATTTTAGATTGGTTTTGATTTAGATTTCAGGTACAAAGTCTTGTAATTAAGCTTAATGTATTGTATATATCACACATTTATACATAAAACTATATATTATATGTATCACACATATGTACTGTTATATGTAGCACATATATGTACATAGAATTATAAATACAAAATTATATATTATTAGCTTTTTTTAAAAAAATTAATCAAATCTCATGTTATAGTAGGTAAAAATTTGGTTTTTGATTCTGTTCTATTTTAGGTTTGGATTCAGTTTTCTGGGTAAATAGATTTAAGACTTGTTTCTAATATTTTGTCGGGTCGGGTTCCTCTAAATCGGTATTTTGGATTTTTAATGTAAAATTTGTTCAAGTATTTTTAATTTTTTTGGATATGGTTCAGTCCGATATAGATCAAGTTTGGTTTTAAGTATTTTTATCTAAATATTCGAATTTTCAAAAAATTTAATCTTAAAACTCAAAAAAGCTAAAATTTGGTTCTTGATTTAGTTCTGGTTTGGAGTACAGTTTTTTGAGTACATAGATTTATGATCCAGTTAGAATATTCTATCGGGTTCAATTCTTCTATTCAGATCGATTTTGATTCAAGTTTCAGACCTCTAAAAAAACATTTCAAAAACAATATTTCAAGATATCAACATAAGTCTATGAACCTAAATGAACAGAGTTTTAAAAATAATTAAATCCCATGTTATAACGCGGGTATAATTCTGGTATATCTTAAGATGGAAAACCTAAATATATTTGAATTAAATATGATTCCTATTAGAATATAGGCTTCCAACTCAAAACCATTTGACAATGAGTGGATATGTTCATATCTTATATATACTAGAGAAGTTCCCCTCCAATTTCCCATGTGAGATATTATTCCCTAATATGCTCCCTTGAGATGATGGTTCTTTGCCCATTAATTTCGATATGTTCGGAGATTGATCGACGATACCAATTTTGGGCATAGATTGTCGATAATTAGACCAATTTTAGGTTGAATCGGGTTAGACAGCGTGATCGTGGATCACTTATATTTCACAAAATTGATAAGTCTTATCAACAAATCAGATGACTTGTCAAATTGTTTATAGTTGTTTGACACTTGACCAAGTTTGTTTTTTCATTTTGTCTTGTGATCGAACTAGACCAATATATCTAAATTAGGTTTAAGAGACAGTTAATTGGTTGGGTAAAGATATTTTTTTAAGATAATATTTAGTTAAGAAAATTTATTAACTCTTAAGCCAATTAGATATTCCAAACATTACACTTCAATATCTATTTCCAACCGAACTGAAAAAATCAATATGAAAAACCAAAGCATATATCTTAAGATGGAAAACCTGAATATATTTGAATTAAATACGAATCTTAATGCAAGTGGCCTTAGTTCAATAGTTGGTGATAAGTCTACTAAAAGCAGACGCACATGCACAACCAGAGATTGAATTCCACCGCCTAAGAAATTTATGTAAGAATTTGGTTAATGGACCGGCCTTTGTGGCCTATATTGATATTGCCGTTGACAAAAAAAATACAAATCCAAAACAAAATCATGCCAAACAAACTATATAAGGATTCATATTATGTTTTATACTGGATATAATTATCCTATAAGACTAAACCTCTGAAACAAAATTTAGATAGAATATCTTTCAAAAAACTATACATAGTAATAGATCATATATTACTAATCGGGAAAATGTCAATTTAACATCAAACTTACCAAAAAAGTTAAATTGAACCCTGAACTCTGGAAATGATTTATTAAACCTCAAAGTTTTCGTTGACTTCTAATTTAACCCTCAACTTTAAGTTGACTAAGCCAATTGAACCCCGACGGAAATACCAAACCAAAATTTTTTCAAAATTCAAAAGCCAAATCAACCTTTTAAAGTTTGATTCAGTTTTTATCTTCCTTTTGAAGAACCCTTAAGCTTATTATGTCTTTTCTTTCAAGAATGAGCTCAAATTCGTTTCTTTCACGACAACATGTTAAACCGAAGAATTTGAGCTCATTCTTGAAAGAAAAAACAAAATAACTTAAGGGTTCTTCAAAATGAAGGTAAGAACTGAATCAAACTTTCAAAAATTGATTTGACTTTGGAATTTTGAGAAATTTTTGATTTGGGTTTTTCGTTGGGGTTCAATCGGTTTAGTCAACTTAAAGTTGAAAGTTTAATTAGAACTCAAAGAAAACTTTGAGGTTTAATAAATTATTTCCAGAGTTCAAGGTTCAATTTAACTTTATTGGTAAGTTCCATTTTAAATTGACATTTTTTCCATTACTAATCTCACATCGCGGTAAGGATGGGGATTCTAATCTAGTATATATGGGATTTGAGCCTCTCAACTCATTACCGATTGGTTTTGAGTTGAAAGTCCAATTTCTCATAAGGTACCAGAGCAGGTTACACGCATGAGATTTAACGGTACATGCATGGCATGTCCAATCAATTCAAACGGGTCGGTTGTGGTATCTCCGAGATAGTGGATTTGGACCAACACCAACCCACATCTTCAGGGATCTGTTTACAGACCCCTCATCGGTAAGTATGGAGATTTTAATATAATATATATGGGATTTGGACCTTTTTACTCATTGCCAATTGATTTTGAGTTGGAAGCCCAATTTATCACAAACTCCACATAGTCACATTATCTTGTGTGATATTGTTTAAAGTTAAGGTGAATTTAGATTATAAACTTATTGACAAAAAGAATTAAACTTAGGAAATATAAAAAGACCATCCTTTACTAATACGTGATTAAATTATTGGTTGAACTTAGATAAACCAAAACTAAAAGTAATTGTTTCATTTCTGATAAATATCTAGACCTTGGTTAAGAAATTCCAATTAAAAGAAGAAAAAAACAAAACCATTGGTTGTCTGAAAAGCTCTTTCTACATATAATATATAGAAAGAGAAGGTTCATTATACAAAGCATAAGAATTATTGAAGACCATTTTACAGAAGTGAGAAAAAACAAAAAAAAGGAAAGTGGCAGCAATGGAGAAGTATGAGATGGTGAAGGATTTAGGATTTGGTAATTTTGGATTAGCTCGACTTATGCGTAATAAGCAAACAAACGAACTTGTTGCTGTCAAATTCATCGATCGAGGCTTCAAGGTTTATTTTTGTTTGGATTTTTGTTCTTTCTATTTTCTTTGATCATGTTATTACCAGACTGAGTTTTGTTGTTGCAGATTGATGAGAACGTAGCAAGAGAAATCATCAATCATAGATCTCTAAATCATCCCAATATCATTAGGTTTAAAGAGGCAAGTTTTTTTTTTCTTTTTTTTTTGGTATTTTGTTTTACCTTAAACTCGAATCTTTGTGTTTGACTTTACATTTTGGATTTTTCAAAATTTCGTTTGTAATTTTGTGAAAAAGATAACTATATTCCGTTCACTATTGAAACTCATAATTATAATTTTATGTGATGATTTTAGGTTGTTTTAACTCCAACACATCTTGGAATTGTAATGGAGTATGCAGCTGGAGGAGAATTGTTTGATCGGATTTCTGGTGCTGGCCGATTCAGTGAAGCTGAGGTTAGATAAAAATCCAAATTTTTAGTTATCACAATAGTTAATTTGTTGCATTTAAAGTTAAAGAAATTTGATTATACAAGACAATAATATTCTAGTGGTATCGGAACCAGAATCTATAACGTAAATTCTCTAAAATTTTAGGTATAAAAACTTTATATATACCAGTTCCGGACCGCTTAGATATTGAGCTTATGCTAATAGATTCGAGTTTAATTAAGTGAAGAAAACTAGGATCACTAAATTATAAAAAAGGGTAAAAATGAAGCTTAATATTTATTTATGGTAATTATATCATTATATGATTAATTTTACTTGCAGGCTAGATATTTCTTTCAACAACTCATATGTGGAGTCAATTACTTACATACAATGGTAAACTTATAATAAACACCACATTTTATTTTTCAATAAATTTTATTATGTGTTTTTATTAATGAAATTAGTTAAATTTTTTTGCAGCAAATATGTCATAGAGATCTGAAATTAGAAAATATATTGCTTGATGGAAGTCCTGCTCCACGTCTAAAAATATGTGATTTTGGCTACTCAAAGGTTTTTTCCTCTCTTTTTAAATAATTTAACCATATATATTTTTCTTTAAATTTTACTTAAAAATATAAATTTATTAATTGTTTATAATTTAATACAGTCTTCTATTCTACATTCCAACCCAAAATCAACCGTGGGAACTCCGGCATATATTGCACCGGAGGTTTTTGGTCGATCGGAATACGACGGAAAGGTAACTAAACTAATTTATTATTTTATTAAAAATTATATTAATTTTTATTTTATTTTAGTAGAAAATATATACAACTTTTACTTCCACTTTCAATAGTTTTTTTTCGTCGACATTCCACTTTCAATAGTTATAAAATATTAAAAGATGGAAAAAGTGTTATAAACGACAAAAAAGCTACATAATTTCTTCACATGACATTGTTACTAATTAAATTATATCTTATTAGTATTTATATATACATCGACTTCATTCAATAGTAGGAAGGTACGTTGCAAGTGTCAAATCAAATTATTTGTCAACTTAATATTTATTTTCCAAAAATAAATTTCGTATCGAAGTATCTTTTCAAATTTATCAAAATACTTTCCTAAGATGACACTTGTCCATTTGGAAGCAACCTTGATATGTTAATAGATAAACTTAATTAAAACCTAACCAAACATATGTAGTGTCGTGTAGTAATAGGTAGGGACGTTTAAAGCAAGAACATAAACCTGTTGATAATTAATTATTTTCACTAAACTTAAATCTAAATGAAAATACGAAAATGTAGCCGAGTTTTTTGTGAGAAGTGAGAATGATCCAACTAATGATTTAATATTAGATATTTGATTATTTTGCACTGTATATAATAGATTGAAAAATAAAAACAAAGTGTAAACTTTAGGTTATACATCAGACCCTATTAATTTAGTAATTGACAAAAAAATGACAATGTTTTAGATTTTGCTAAAATTTCAGAATCATGTTAGTTACTGGTAATAGCTTCCGAAAAAATAGTTGAAGTTTGGTTCAGATCCCGGCTTACCGAAAAAATTCATGGAATAGGAGGAATCATCTCATTTTTGGATCGAGCTATAGTGGTCCCCTCCGGACCGCCCGAATATTTGGTCCATACACCGTTATCAATATGATTGTGAATTTTTACATATTGTGAAATCCATATCTAAACCAAACTTTAGTTGGTTAGAAACTTAGAATTTTTATTATGATGAAAAAATCAAAAAAAATAGGGAGAATTGCAAAAATACCCTTCAAAGAAAGACATTTTCAAAAAATGCCCTTCAAAGGAGGACATTTTCAAAAAAATGCCCCTCATTATGGAAAAATGACCAAAATACCCTTATGTTATTATTTTTATATATTTTTACAAATTTTTTTCCCGCCAAAAAATATTTTCCCGCCTAAAAAAAATTTTCCCGCCAAAAAAAAAATTTCCCGCAAAAAAGTTTTCCGTTATACTAAAAAATTTTCCCGCCAAAAAAAATTTATAAAGGAGTTTATAAAATTTTTTT
>OVBA01007704.1:0-13964 GCA_900406435.1 Lepidium aucheri | reverse complement strand
GAAAGAAGAAAAGTGTTCTTCATGCTTACTTGGAAAGCAAGCTAGGAAACCATTTCCTAAAGCTACCAAATTTCGTGCATCTCAAGCTTTAGCACTTGTTCATGGAGATCTTGTTGGATCTATAACACCTCCTACACCAGCTCGGAATGCATATATTTTCGTGTTGATAGATGATCATTCACGTTATATGTGGACCTTACTTCTACGAGAAAAGAGTGAAGCTTTTGACAGTTTAAGTTGTTCAAACTTACGGTTGAAAAAGAGACTGGTTTGACATTGAAAACTTTTCGTTCAGATAGAGGGGGAGAGTTTATGTCACTTGAGTTCAAGAGATTTTGTGAAAAGTTTGGAATTCAAAGACACTTGATAGCCCCTTACACACCTCAACAAAACGCAGTTGTTGAGAGAAGAAATAGAACTTTGATGGAGATGACAAGGAGTATCTTAAAGCATATGGAGATGCCAAACAATCTATGGGGAGAGGCAGTAAGACATGCAACATATCTCATCAATAGATTGTCTACAAGAGCTTTGGAAGAACAAACTCCATATGAAGTTTTTAAGGGGAGAAAACCGAACCTTGAGCATATTCGTGTTTTTGGGTGTATTAGCTATGCTAAGATTGAGAGTCAACACTTAAAGAAGCCAGATAGCAGGTCTAAAGTGCTTGTGAACCTTGGAACAGAACCAGGATCCAAAGCTTATCGACTTCTAAATCCTACAAGTCAAAAAATTATAGTTAGTAGAGATGTAACTTTTGAAGAAAGCAAAGGATTGAAGTGGATCGAACCAGAAAGGAGAGAAGTTGACTCAACTAAGAATATGATCAAGGTAGGAGATTTTGTTATGAATGATGATGAACTAGAACAAGAGGAAATCGAAATTTAAGGAGAAAACCTAGAAAATCAAGAAACCAAAGAAACCGAAGATACATCTCTTGTTCGAAGATCAAGTAGGGAAACACAAAGACCAAGTAATCAATAAAGAGCCACGTGATTACAAAGAGGCAAGTAGATCACAAGTTTGGGTGAATGCTTGTAAAGATGAGATATATTCGATCAACCAAAACAAGACATGGGATCTTGTTGATCTACCTAAAGGAGGAAAACCAATAGGACTGAAGTGGGTGTTCAAGATAAAGAGAAACTCGGATGGGAGCATAAACAAACACAAGTCAATATTGGTTGCAAAAGGATATGTTCAACGTTTTAGCAGAGATTTTGAAGAAGTTTTTTCTCCAGTTGCAAGGATTGAAACAATACGTTTTATTGTTGCTATGGCTGCCTCTAATGGTTGGGAAATACATCATCTAGATGTCAAGACAACTTTCTTACATGGTTATTTGAAAGAAGAAGTATTTGTTTCTCAACCGGAAGCATTTATCATCAAAGGAAAAGAGAGTAAAGTTTATAAGGTGAACAAAGCTCTTCATGGCTCAAAGCAAGCACCAAGAGCATGGAATAACAAGTTAAACAAGATACTTAAGGAACTGAAGTTTTCGAGATGTAGTAAAGAGGCCTCCTTGTATCAAAAAGAAACACATGATCATCTACTTGTTGCGGTTTATGTAGATGATTTGCTTGTTACCGGTTCAATTCAAGGTATGATTGATGATTTCAAGAAGAGTATGTCACAAAACTTTGATATGAGTGATCTTGGAAAGCTTACTTATTACCTTGGGATAGAAGTGATACAAGAAGAAGGTTGTATTACATTAAGACAAGAGAGATATGCTACTAAAATTCTCGAAGAAGCAAGAATGTTAGAATGCAATGATTGTCACATACCAATGGAGGCTGGAGCTAAATTTTCAAAGTCACAAGAAGAGAAGAGTATAGATGAGAAAGATAACCGAAAAATCATTGGCTGTTTTCGATACTTGATTCATACTCGACCAGATTTAGCCTTTAGTGTTGGTGTTTTGAGTAGATACATGCAAGAGCCTAAAGAGTCACATGGAATATCTTTAAAGAAGGTACTTAGGTATTTGCGTGGAACACTAACACAAGGACTCAAGTTTCAGCGTGGAAACAAAAAAGGTTTTAAAAGTTATAGTGATGCTAGCTACAATGTCGATATGGATGATGGAAAGATTACAAACGGGCACATCTTCTACTACAATGAATGTCTGATCAGTTGGTGCTCACAAAGGCAAGAAACTGTAGCCTTATCTTCTTGTGAAGCGGAGTTTATGGCAGCCACGGAAGCAGCAAAACAAGCTATATGGCTTCAAGAGTTACTTCAAGAGATTACCAAAGAAGATAGTAGAAGAGTTCCGATTTTGATAGATAACAAATCGGCTATCCCACTTATAAAGAACCTGGTATTTTATGGTAGAAGCAAGCATATACACAAGAGATATCACTACATTGGGGAGTGTGTTGAGAATGAGCTAATAGAAGTCAAACATGTTCCCGGGAATGAGCAAAAAGCAGATAAACTTACAAAAGGACTTGGAAGAATAAAATTCGGACAATGAGAGCATTCATAGGCGTTCAAGACATCACCAAAGATCACTTCAAGCTTAAAGGAGAGACTGTTGGAGATAAGCTTGAAGAGTAGCTTGTAGAGCAAGCTACCTAATCAAAATAGGATTAGTTATTTAAGAGTTATCTAAATATAATTTCCTATTGTGATTAGGATTAGGTTCCTATTGTGATTAGGAATAGGTTTGATATGTATGGTTTTTAGCACATTTTAGGAGTTCTATTTAGCCGTTTTTACATGCATATCTAATATATTATCATCATTTTAGAGTCCAAATAGGTTCATTCATTTGCATCAGCATGCATATTGCATTCGAGGGGGTTTTAGGTACTGAAAGTGTGAAAATGGAGTTTTCTGGACTAGTGGCTGAGAAGAGATGCAAAGTTGCAGCACTTGGAATGTGGTTGGAGCATGGAAACAAAAAAGGATGCTCGAGTACAGATCAAGTCCCTTCATACTCGAACTGGAGTGGAGTAGCGAAGTAAACGTGAAGAACTCGAACTGTGAGCTGACACTCAAACGAACGCATGTCGCACTGAAGCTGCAGTTCGAGTATGTTTTATCTTGAAATGCAAGGTTTCTGATCATGGACCTGATCAGTGTCTGGATCGAGCTTGGCTACAAGAACCATTGAAGATTAGGCCTTTTTCTTACTGGGGCAAATTTTATTGTGTTTGTGCGGAGTTGTCTATATACTTCGAGTGAGGGATGATTTTGGGGATATTTAGGTTTTTATCCGACTGATTACTCTTTTTTTGAGGAGATATTTTTTAGCTCTTTGGAATTCCAGAACGAATACCTTTAATTTGAGTTTTAAGTTTTATGCAATTCAGTTTATGTTCAATGTTTATCTTAATATTCATTTGAGTATTATCTATGTTGGTTAATATGAATTTTGTGTAGCGTTAATTTCATGAATTCCGAGTAGTTACCTAGGGATCTTGAGGATGAGTTAGATCAGCATGAATCTTAGGTTTTCTAGGTGCTTGAGTTTAGAATTGTTAGGATCTCTTCTATTTTGGTGCGTTAATTACTAGCTCTATTCTGATCAACTAGAGCTTGTTCTTAGATGCTCTAGCATCTGATCGCTGTTTGATAGAGCGTCTGACTGAACCACTTCAAAAGATTTACACACTCGGCTTAAAGGATCAAATGTTCGAGATGTGAATTGGCTCAAAGCGGGTTGATCATTCATGCCGGGTAGATTATAAAATGCCTATAGGGATAGGATCTGTTAGTAGTCAACTCGAGTTTGTTTGCCACGAGAGTGGATTCATTGTTATCGTTCTCGCTGCCTAGAAATTAGCTTTATTGAGTGTTGTCAAGCGCCTAGTTGGTCTAAGAGTCATGTTGATTCATGATGCTCACTCCTCAAAAACCTGTTTTCTTATCTTGCATTAAATTCACTCTTGACATTGTAGCTTATTGCTTCATTTTAATTTCTTTATTATCACTGATTAATTTGTTCATTTTTATTTTAAGTACTATCTAGGTTGTTAGACAAACCAAACTTTGATTGGCTTGAATTAGGATAGTTTACTGCATTCTGAGTAATAACTACACACTCAGTTGGATTAACACCTATTATACTATACCGACACTTTAGTGTAATAGGATTTGAAAAACACATTAAAATCATGTTATCAAATTGGCGTCGTTGCCAAATGGGTTTCTGCTAGTTACATTTAGGATTGTTAACTTTCTAAGCTCAAGTTCTTTTTGTTTCTTGTTACTTACTCACCTATGATACTGTCTTTTGTGTTATGTTTCAGGTGATTTCAACATTCAGTGAGTCCACTACAACCTATTGTTTGAGTTGAGTTCACGTATTGTATGCAGACACGTTCACAGGGGAGTCATATCCTACTCCAACCTCTTGACACTATTGACCAACTGCCACGCAAGTTGAGAGCAAAGAAACACCAACTAGAAATTGCACTAGAAGATCCAGCTGAAATGAATCCTCCAGCAAACTTGCAAACACACCAAATTCCACCTGAGCATACCGACCCACCTCCTGTGGATGGACCTCGACAGAGGAGGCCTCGAATAATCGGAGCTGGAGATGCACCAAGGACTCATACCCAGAACAGGCAGTTTCATGGACTACCCTCTGAAGACCCTCTTGATCACTTGGACGAGTTCGAGCGCATTTGTGGTATGCAAAGGCTTAATGGTGTCAATGATGATGCATTTAAACTTAGGCTGTTTCCATTCTCACTCGGAGATAAAACCCGCATTTGGGAGAAACATTTACCACAAGGATCTATTACTTCTTGGACTGACTAAAAAACTGCTTTTCTGAGCAAGTTCTTCTCGAATTCTCGCACTGCAAAGCTTAGGAGTGCTATATCGAGCTTCACACAACAGAACCATGAAACTTTTGCTGAAGCATGGGAGCGCGCTACAAAACTTATCAAACCCAGTGCCCCCATCATGGTTACGCTCCAGAAATGTTGCTTAGGAACCTTTACAGAGGTGTTCATCCTAACATCCGAAGGCTCCTACATACTGCCAACAACGGAAATTTCCTAAACAAAGATGTGGAAGAAGGTTGGGAGTTACTTGAGAATATGGCACAAGCAGATGGGCAGTATAATGAGGACTATGATAGGACCATCTGTGGTACAGTTGATACAAACATAGTCAGTAGGAAACAGCTGAAGACCCTGAACGAGAAAATTCATAAGCTGCTGCTGGTGCAACAGAAACATGTTCACTTTATGACTAGTGATGAACATCTTCAAGACGAGGAGGATGATCAGGTTGCAGAAATTAGTTATCTACAAAATCAAGGTGGTGGTTACAAGCAGTACAACAACTACAAGCAACACTCCAACCTCTCATATCGGAGTACCAACGTAGTAAATCCCCAAGACCAGGACTACCCACTTAAACCCCAGAATGTTCACTCCAAACCTTCTGCCCCTAAGCAGCCATATCACCAGAGTTACCAGCAAACTCCGACTGTGCCTCCTGGGTATGAAGCGCAAGCTCCCGTAACTGCAACACAACCACCTGAAGTTCTGACTTTGCTACAAGAGATACTTAAAGGGCAGCAAACGTCACCTACTGGAATCAATCAGAAGTTTACTGCGGTGCATTCTAAGATTGACGCCTCTCACAACGATCTCAATTGCAAGTTCGAGACACTGAACGCAAGACTCAAGTATGTGGAGAGTCAGCAAGCATCATCTTCTTCTATGAAGAAGACTGGGCACCTTCCAGGGAAAGCAGTTCCCAATCCGAAAGAGTATCACGCCAACGCTATCACTCTGCAAAGTGGACGCGAGCTGCTAATTCGAGCAGAAGATTCTAAGGATATTGGGACAGTAAGGTTCAGGAGGGGAAGGATTCTCACATTGCTGGACAGACAGAAACTTCCACTATAGACAAGATACTCGAACAGGAAACTTGAGCTGGAGCTGTTCCTAAGCCACAGTCTGCTGAAGATTCCACGCCTGAAGCTAAGTCACATACATCGGATCATGTTGAACCAAAACCCAGTGTTTCAGATACACAACCACCTGCACCAGTTCAACAGAAGAGCAAACTTTTTGTTCCACCACCTTACAAAACCCCAACTGCCTTTCCCTCAAAGGTTGAAGAAGGATTTGACGGAGAAATATAAAGCCCTTTTTGACGAGCAGATGAAGGATATCGAGGTGAAGATTATGCGTTCATGCTGATACCTCCTTACCATAAATTTCTGAAAGAAGCGGTTAAGGAGATGACTCAAGAAGTCGAGGGAATGGTAGTGTTGACGCATGAGATCAGTGCTATAGTCCTAAAGGAAGGTTGTGCCGAAAAAAGCTTGGTGATCCTAGAGCCTTTCCAATTCCCTGCTCGCTTGGACTCCTGTCATTTAGCAAGTGTCTCTGCAATCTTGGTGCCTCAATCAGCCTTATCCCTCTTTCAGTTGCAACAAGGCTAGGTTTTGTCGACTACAAACCTTGCAAGATCTCGTTGGTTCTAGCAGATAGGTCAGTGAGAATTCTGCATGGTATGTTAGAAAACCTTCTTGTGAAGGTGAGAGGAGTTGAGATACAAACAGACTTCGTCGTTCTGGAAATAGAAGAAGAGCCTAAAGACCCCCTGCTGTTTGGAAGACCTTTCTTAGGCATAGCAGGTGTGCTAATTGATGTCAGGAATGGGGTGATCGAGCTAAATCTTGGTCCAAATCTCAAGATGAAATTAAACATCAATGATGCGATTAAGAAACCAACAATTGAGGGTAAAGTATTCTCATTTCAAGAAATAGACGCATTGGCTGATGAGCTTTTAGAGGAGTTGGCAGCTGAAGACCAACTAAAAGTTGCATTGACTAAGCCAGCCGCTAAGGGGTACTTGAGTGTAGAAGCTAAGTACTATGGGAAGCTACTGGTTTCTCACAAGCTAGTCAAAAGTTCAGTGGTTATTGAAGAACTAGATGAAACACGTTCTGAGGAGAGTATGTACTCGAGTGTATTAGCACCAGATTCAACTCCAATACTCGAACTGCAAGCACTCAAATACACTACACCTACAGTCACTGATGACTGGTCTGAACTGCAAGCACCCAAAGTAGAACTAAAACCACTTCTTGCAGGGCTAAGGTACGCTTTTCTGGGCTCCAATTCCACTTATCATGTGATTGTCAATGATGATTTGAGTGATAATGAATTAAGCAAGCTATTGACTAAGCTTAAACGTTTTAGGAAGGGTATAGGATATACCCTTCAGGATATTGGAGGAATATCTCTGAACTTTTGCACCCATGGGATACACCTAGAGGACGAATCTCATTCTAGCGTAGAGCCCCAGAGGAANAGAGGAGACTGAACCCTAACCTTAAAGAAGTTATGAAAAAAGAAATACTTAAGTTGCTAGATGCTGATGCTATCTTTCCAATTTCTGATAGTAAGTGGATTTTATCTGTGCACTGTGTTCCTAAGAACGTAAGAAGGGGGGTATTACTATAGTTAAAAACAACAAAGATGAATTGATACCCACTAGAACCATAACAGGGCATATGATGTGTATAGACTATAGGAAGCTAAACTCCTTGACTAGAAAAGATTATTTCCCTTTGTCGTTTATTGATCAGATGGTTGAACGATTGTCTTGTAAAAAGTATTATCGCTTCCTTGATGGGTACAGCGAGTTCTTTCAGATCCCAATACACCCGGATGATATGGAAAAGACTACTTTTACTTGCCCTTACGGCACTTTCGCTCACAAGCGTATGCCATTTGGTTTGTGCAATGCTCCTGCTACTTTTCAGTGCTGTATGACCTCGATTTTCTCAGATTTGATCAAGGATGTAGTTAAAGTATTCATGGATGAATGTTTTGTCTATGGATCTTCCTACTCCCCCTGTTTGTCGAATTTGTGCAGGGTGCTTAGCAGATGCGTGGAGACCAACCTCGTGCTCAACTGGGAAAAGTGCCACTTTATGGTTCAAGAAGGAATAACTTTGGGGCACAGGGTGTCTGAGAAGGGTTTCGAAGTTGATAAGGCAGAAGTTGAAGTTATGACTCAGCTGCAGCCTCCCAACACAATGAAGGATATTCGAAGCTTTCTGGGTCACGCTGGATTTTACAGAAGGTTCATCAAGGACTTCTCCAAAATTGCAAGGCCCCTAACAAGCCTACTGCGCAAAGAGGTCGAGTTTAATTTCAGTCCTGAGTGTCTCAAAGCATTTCTGAAGATCAAAGAAGTATTGATCTCTGCTCCAATAGTCCAAGCCCCAGTCTGGACTCTTCCATTCGAGATTATGTGCGACGCAAGTGACTTTGCTATTAGAGCAGTCTGGGGTAGATAAAGGATAAGAAGTTGAATGTGATATACTACGCCAGCAGGACTCTTGACGATGCACAAATCAAGTATGCAACCATAGACTAGGAGCTTCTTGTAGTGGTGTTTGCATTCGAGAAATTCAGATCATATCTGGTGGGTTCTAAAGTGATTGTCGATACAGAGCCCGCAATGCTAAAGTATTTGATGAGAAAAAAGGACGCTAAGCCGAGATTACTGAGATGGATACTACTGCTGCAATAATTTGACATGGAGATAGTAGACAAACCCCGAATGGAGAACGGAGTGGCAGATCACTTGTCACGTATGATGATTGAAGACTCAATCCTTATTGATGGTTCAATGCCAGAAGAGCAGCTCATGACTTTAGGAGCAGAAGAACGTTGTTTTCAGATTGGCAAGAGCTTTGTTGCTTCTAATCTACCTTGGTATGCAGATTTGGTCAACTACTTGGTTGTAGGTGAGGTGCCTAAGTGTTTAGATGCGTATCAAAGGAAGAAGTTTTTCAAGGATGTCAATCACTACTTCTGGGATGAGTCATACTTATATAAGAAGGGAGCAGATGGTCTATTCAGGAGGTGCATAGCAGAGGAAGAAGTTCAGGGAGTTCTGGAACATTGCCATGGGTCAGCCTACGGTAGACATTTTGCCACATTCAAGACTGTTCAGAAGATTTTGCAATTAGGATTATGGTGGCCGACTGTGTTCATGGATACTCAGGATTTCATCTCCAAGTGTGATCCGTGTTAGAGAATGGATAATATCAGCAGGAGAAATGAAATACCACAGAACCCGATTCTGGAAGTCAAAGTATTTGACTTTTGGGGAATAGATTTCATGGGCCCGTGTAACCCACCATCTCATGGGAATCACTATATTCTAGTTAGAGTAGACTACATCTCAAAGTGATTGGAAGTTGTAGCGAGTCCAACAAATGATGCTAAGGTCGTCGTTAAGCTATTCAAGAGCATCATTTTCCCTCGATTTGGAGTGCCTCAAGTTGTTATCAGCGATGGAGGCTCACACTTCATTAATAAGGTGTTTGAGAATCTGCTGAAGAAGAATGGAATTAAGCATAAAGTAGCAACGCCTTATCATCCACAAACCAATGGTCAAGTGGAGGTGTTAAACAAGCAGATCAAAGCTATTCTAGCTCGAGTTGTGGGGGTGTCAAAGCGAGATTGGGCAGTAAAGATAGATGACGCATTATGGGCATATAGAATAGCTTTCAAGACCCCGATTGGAAGAACTCCATTCCAGCTGTTGTATGGGAAATCATGTCATCTGCCGGTTGAGATAGAGTACAAGACACTGTGGGCTATGCGGTTCATTAACTTTGATCTCAGGACTGCTTAAGAGAAAAGACTTTTGAATCTACACGAGTTAGAGGAGGACAGACTTGAAGCCTATGAGAGCTCGAAAGTGTACAAGGAGCGGACAAAAGCCTTCCACGACAAGAAAATTGCACTCAAGCAGATCACACCTGGTGATCAAGTGCTTTTGTTTAACTCGAGACTTAAATTATTCCCTGGGTAACTAAAGTCAAGATGGTCTGGTCCATTCTGAGTCAAGGAAGTGTTACCTTACGGAGCTATCAACCTGATCAACAAAGATGGCAGTGATTTCACTGTAAATGGGCAGCGGGTTAAGCTATACCGAGCTGATAAGACCATTCTTGAGAGAACCTCTGTTTCTCTTGATGAACCAACTCACCTCAGAAGGGTGTGAAAATCAAGCTCAGTGACTTTAGACAAGCGTACTTGAGAGGCAATCCTATGATATCCTTGTGAATAGTTAATTAAGATTTTCCATATTTTCAATTTTTCTTTTCAATCACTATGATTGTTTTAGTCTGTTGCAGAAATACGGAGCACCAATTTTAGTATTTAAAAAAAAATTGAGAGGCTCGAGTGGTCATCGAGTATGGGACCAAGAGGGGTAATTCGATGTGTGTGGTTGTCTGCATACCATACAAATTGTCTCTTACTTTCCAACACTCCCTTATGCGCTCCACCTAAACCTACACACTCACCATCTTCTTTTTCTTTTTTACACTCGAATCTCACCTTTTCTCTTTCATCACACTGATCACTTACCTTCATCCTCTTTGTTGTATATCTTTGTGCTCAGGTCCAACTGAATCTCAAGCTTTAGGAAAAGTCTTGCTCACGGTTGGAGCTCTCTTGCTTTCTGTTCAAGCCCTTTTGCCCACTTCGTGTTTCATGCCGCAGTCCGAGCTCTTTTGCTCACCGTTCGAGTATCTTTAGTCTATGGTTCGAGCTTCTTGGTTAATTTGTGTTTAGGAGATTGGGTGTCTCACTCAATACTGAGTTTACGCGCCGCCGTAGACACTCGAGATCTATTTGAGTAGAAGTTGAGACCTCAAGCGCCATCAAACTTCAACTCAACCCGCTAATTCTCAGAGCTCAAGCGTATTCGGGCCCAAGTTGAACCATCACGTGTCCCACGCATCTCATACATACCACCTCACACACCATTCAAGCTTCGGTTGACCTTACACGCACCGTCGTACGCTCAGCTCAAGGGTTGTTGTCTTACACTCGAACAAGGATCGAGTGTGTTTAGAGGTATCCATCTGTGCGTGCATCGAATACGCGCTGTCATGCACACCATGCGCCGCCTCACACACTGCTCCCACGCGTCTCACGCACTGTCGCCACACGCTTCACCCGCTGCCGCAACACCACATCCGCGCCATCGTTTTTACTCAAGCTGCATTCGAGCTCTCTCTCAGTTGTCACACCACCATTTTTACTCGAGCACGATTGTGGTGTGAAGTCGATTCTGTATTAAGAAGCTAGTGGAATAGAAGTTGTTGCTCAACTCTTGTGTGAAAATAGTTATGAGGAGGTCAGGAGAAAGCTCTTCTATGAGACAATCAACATGCTCGATTGCAGAGACACCAATTTATGTTGACAATGAATCGGGTTCTGAGTCGCCTCAGTTAATTCGCAAGTCAAGACGCAGTGGGAAAGAGATTATGAGGGAACTAGAATCAGTTACGGCGGTAGAGGAGGTCTAGACTGAGTCAAGTGGACATGATAGTGGTTTTGATGATTGGACAGACGAGAATATCCCGTAGAGCATTCCCTTCAAAGACGGGCTTAAGGACCTCAAACAAGTGAATGTTGAAGCGTCAAGATATCTTTAGCAAGAAGTTATGGTGCAGTTAGGCCTCGCGACGGATGTTGATCAGATGCTGAGTAATGTTGGCCTCACGGAGTTTGTCTCGCACCCCCGAGAAACTTATGTTACGGAAATTTTTTAGTTTCTGGCCTTTGTTAACTTTCAGGAGTACCTCGAGCATGAAGATAGATTGTGTTCAATAGATGAGTTTGGTGCGTTGACGTTCATGATCAATGGTAGAAATTACTCACTCTCAGCGTTGCAGTTCGAGCAACTTTTTGACCTTCCATATTCTGATGGATGTGACATCGATTTTGATAGCCAAGAGCTCAGCAATCTGTGGCAACTCATAGCCACACCTGAAGTATACAATTCGTCCAGAAGCAAGAGTACAAAAATACGGAACCCATCGATTCGGTATTTTTATAATATGATTGGAATTTCATGTTTCGCGCGACATGAGAGTGGAAACGTCAAACGTCCAGAGCTTGAGATGATAGATGAGGCGCTTTTGTCCGCCCTCAATCGAAACGACTATGGGATGCAATATTTTGGAAATCGGAACAAGAACGGCTTCACCAGAACTCTGATGAAGCAATTGGTGAGTTACAAGGGATGGGCACGACTGTTGGCGGCTAAGCACAAAGCTTTTATTAGCATCGGAGGTATAAGCACGAGGATAATGAAAGCAAGTAATGTAGTAATCCGATTAAAAGAGTCCATTCCTCTAGCTACATTGATTCCCCATACCTTGTCAACCATAAAATTTTGAAGAAGGGTCAAGCGAGGCGACATTGGTTGTACAGATTCACGATGCCAGACGCGCGTTCAGAATCTTACATTAGTATACCGAACCCAGAGTATTTGAGCTTAGCAGTCGGGCGCAATATAGCTTTCACACCACCTGCGGATTGCCTAACACAGAGTCAAGCTTGAGCTAGTTAGAGAGAGAGAAGTCCGGAAGCTCCAAGGCAGGGTCTTGGCGAGCGAGAGTGCTATTATTTCGACGATTATGAAGACCCGAGGATGCCAAAAGGATTGAAAGAAGCACATAAACGCATTAGTCTTCTGTCGAAACTGAGCAGATGGCAGACTAACAAGTTGAAGAGTGTGATGGACAAGCTTAGCAACATCTCCCTCGGACAAAACTCTAGAAGAAGACAAAAGACTTCTACTCGAGAGATTAGAGAACCAACACCTCCGCCACCTAGACACTCGGTCTCCATACCATGGCAACCCTCAGAACATTGTCCTCTGATGCAGCCACACAGAGCATCTTCGTATAAGCACAGAATGCTGTCTCAGACTTCAGTAAGGGACTCAATGCCAGAAATTCATGCGTTCGATCTTAATTCTACTCAAGAGCCTCAGCAGTAGAGTGAGAGGACACCAGAGCTTAATCTAGAGCATAGTCCAGAATCGCTTAGACAACACATACGGCGGTCCACTAGTCGCTCGAGTAGAGAACGCACTCGGAGTCTAGAGCCACGACCATAGCAGGATGTGCAGCCCCAGCAGCTCACGCTCCACACAGGTCTTCCTTGGATAGATAGTCAATGCTCGACCTCACAGCACCTCACACCGCAAGCAGGTTACATGGTTATAGTGTGTTTGGTTCAACATCTCAGCCATACACATAGCCACCTTAGTCTGGTGTTATTGACCAGTTTGGTTCGCGCTCAGAACAGTTTACGCTGCCACAGGGGTACAATTTCTTAGATTCTTTGGACTCAGCATCATTCCCTTACAACACCAATGCCGAGACCCAGACTCAAAACGATGACAAGATGGACATGGATCCTGCTGGATGGTCCATTTTTCGCTTAGGTAAGTACCCTAAACTCCTCTTGTATATATCGTTGTATTTTTTTCCTGTAATTTATGGTCTAGGGCCCTTTTTTGCTATTTTATCTACACAAGGGACTGTGTGATTTAAGTTTTGGGAAGGACTCTAGGTATCATTTGATCATGTTTTCTTTGTTCTTATTTTCTGTTTTCATGCATCATCCCGTTTTCTTTATAAAAAAAATAGAGTGTCATGTAGCTTGTACCTACTTAGGATCAAGTCTAGATATGTATTGGGGATAATGATGATTCCACCTTGCAAGCCTGCTGATTTTTGTGCTAAATTCACTGCCCTGAGTTAATGTTGTTTACTGCTTGCTTTCTGGTCTGAAGTGTAAGACTGCACCATGCTAGGAATTTCACCATAACTTTGCTGAATTTTGCTGTGATTAGACGCCACTCCTTGCTAAGTGATAACGTGAAATGAATGCTTAATTATCAAATCTATGCATTGAGTTTGAACTTGTGGATCACAAAATACTCGGATTTCCTTTCACCATCTATTTCTAACATGTTCATTCGAGTAGACTCCCACCTTGACCCCTACCTCCTTTCAAACCCTGCGTTGCTTGTTGTGTGACTGTGAGACCTATTTTTAGAATAATCTTGGTATAAAGTGTTAAGTGAGCGCCAACAGAAACAAGGTTTCATGTAGTATCTGGTTCACGATTTTTGAATCAGACTAGGCG
>OVBA01007703.1:0-13969 GCA_900406435.1 Lepidium aucheri | reverse complement strand
AAAATTTAGTGCTAGTATACTTTTTAAGTATTATATATATATATATATATTTTTAACATATATATATATATATATTTTTAACATATATATGTATATGTATATATATTTTATTTAAATAATTTAAATATAGATACATATGTTTATGTATTTTTATTTAAATAAGTTAATATATATGGATATATATATGTATATGTATATATATTTTAACATATATATATGTATTTGTATATACTATACATATATACATATATATATGTTAAAATATATACACATATCATTTAGTCGATACACTATAAAAATAGGTATGTTAGATAGTCCTATGAAAGAGTCATTAGCTTAGTGGCAAGAGATTCGGTTTTTCATTGTAGAGGTCTTGGGTTTGAAACTTGGGAGTGGCATATTTTTAATTTTCCAAAACTTTAAAACGACGTCGTTTTGGCTCAGATTAAAACAACGTCGTTTTATTTTAACGGTATAATAAATGGCGTGTCTATTTTGGCAAGTCAACGAAAAATTTGGCATTTATTTGGAAAGTCAAATAAAATTGAAGGTTATTTTGGTCAGTCTAAAAATTTGGGCTTTTTTTGACAATTCCTGAAAAGTTCAGGATTTTTTTGGCCGATTTCCCATTAAATTTCTGTGAGAGTGCAGCAGCTTCTGCTTGTTGTCCCCTCTTTATGGCATGAAGCATACCCATTATTCCCTCGGATGGAAGTGTATTGTCCATGTTGAGTAGTTGAGTTGAGGGAGGCAAAGTTCCCTAACCTTGAGGCTAGACAGTGAGTAAAGCGTTCGAGTAGAGTTTGGTTTTGCACTGCACTCGAGCTTGGCCTCCAAGGAGTACCCACAAGGCCTACAAATGCAGCAAAAACAACAACTTGTCAATAGGTTTGGAGCTTGGTCCTTATAGATCCAAGTTGTGTGAAACAAAGACAAGTCATCAAAGCAGTAACACGCAACTTGATCCTAAGACTAGTAAACTATAAATTAGAACAAGCAAATCCGATTTGGCAACGGCACCAATTTGATCAAAGGCTTTTTCAGTTTTAAGATCAAATCAATTGAGCATGGTGGTAAGTAAATGGGAATTGTCGAACCAAATACTCAGAGATGCTTGTAAACAACATAGCTACTACTAGATCTTAGTTAAAGCAACCTACCATTATGTCACTATGATAGCCTATGATATTAAGGTGAGCTTGCAAACTAGACAATAAGACAAATTACACTAGAAGACAAAATAAGAACAGAATTTAAATGATCAAAACAGAGAAATGACTTAAAAACATAGCACAACAATTGCAATAAGATAGAAATAAGATTAAGGGCATATATCTAAAGGATAGGGAGGTTAATCAACGATAAACTCGCCGATCCCAACTCGCCGAACTCTTTTTAGCGATCTCACGGTGAAGACCCCTAACCGGATCAGATGATCCATTACGGCGCTAGCCACGATCAAACCAAACCAGAAGCATTAAGCTAAGCCCAACTTGTATAACAGCCGACCCACATGCTAGATCTCTCTTCGGCGGATCAAGCCATCACTCACATGGCACTTGGTCTCTGATTCCATCGGCGCTAACCTTAGGTCACGGCCCAAATCAGATCTCTCTTGATCAGGGAGAGATCAGCATTAAGCTTAGCCATGTGAGAAGAGATCGGAATTCAGATCATGGCTAGAACGGCAAGGGAATCAACGGATTCACCTCTGGTCGCCCTATCCTCAAGATCCACACGGATCTACTCGCGCCTCATGGATTGAGTGCGGAGGAGTAGGGTAGATCTAGATTGCATAAACATAACGAAACTTAAAATGAAATTGTAGAAAGTAAAGATTAAGATCAAACTTAATTCATAACTTAAAAGCATAATCATAAAGAGTACCTTAAACAAGCATAAAGGAAACAACAATAAAAATAGAGAGAGTTTTTTAAGCTAAACATCAGATAAAAAAGATAAGAGTGTGATTAGAGGGTATTTATAGGGTTATTTGCATAACCCTTATGGTCAAAGCGACCTAAGTCGGTCCACCAGGAATCTTGCCCTTGGAGTCCTTGCGCGAGCTTGGGCACCGAGGAGTGGTTCTTGCCCTTGTCCTTGGGGGTTGAGACTGAGTGGATGGTCCAAGTGTAATAAATTTATCTTCCCTCGATGTAGATAGGTTGAGGCTGGTGACTGAGGCATCTTTTCCTGAGCATTCCGAGCAGTCCTCGCCCTGCGATCCACGAGGTAGCGATCCGAGTTTGCACGATCTTTTTCGCCTAGCAGCTGATCCAATTGTCCTTAGCTCCAGTTTTAGCTCCTTTTTGCTCCTTTTCCTAGATAAAACTCCAAACTCCAAATGCAAATGCAAAGAAAGCAAAACAAACCTAAAAAGATCTAAGTAAACGGAAAATCTATCTAGACGGATGCAAAATTACCTATAACAAGACTCTAAAACCATCAAAAATCACACACATCAGTAAGCCATGGAGTCTGTAAGTTTCCTTGAAGAACAATTATGCCACAGTAACAACATCAGTTGTCTTCTTGCAAGCTACAAAATACGCCAAAAACGATCAACCACAATGAAAATTGAGTTATTACCTCTCTTTGTTTATGGAAATCCTAACACGAAGTCCATGCTCACGTCTGTCCAAAGCTGCATTGGAATCGGTAGTGGTAGATAAAGCTTTGCGTTACTAGCTCCGCCTTTCCCACATTGACAAGCGGCACATCGTTCCACAAAACGAGTGACATCTTGTCGAAGAGTAGGCCAAAAATAGGAATCGATCACAAGCGGAAGTGTTCAATCTCGACCCGTATGACCCTCATTATGTAATTCCTTGATGACTTGGAGGCGTAAGCTACACTCGGTAATACAAAGCTGCGAAACTTTGAAAAGGAAATCGTCCATGATGGTGTAGTAGAGCGTAAACCGAGTTTCGTATCGTTGTAAATGTGAGAAAAGTAAGGATCAGACACATATAGATCAACAAAGGAAGAAAATCCAGGAATAGTGGTGTGCATCGTGGACACTAGACGATGACGACGACTCAACGCATCAACTAACTTGTTCGAATGGCCCAATTTGTGTTTGATGCTGACGGTAAATTGTTGTAAGAAAGCTACCCACGTCGCATGTCACGAAAAAATCTTCACTTGACTGTCTTGATGCTTTAAAGCATCATGGTCGGTGAAGAGAATGAATTCCTTGTAGAACAAGTACTGCTTCCAATGTTTAATGGCTTGCACAATGGAGTAAAATTTGGTATCATAAGTGTTGTAATGAATCCGAGCACCTACGATTTTCTCACTGTAGAAAGCTATTGGTTTACCAGCTTTGCTCAATACGACTCTAATAACAACTTCAAAGTATCACAATGTAACTGAAAGGTCCCACCGAAATCAGTCAGCGATAATATCGAAGCAGTAGTAAGTTTCTGCTTGATCAAAGTGAAGGTAGCCGCTAAATCTGATGACGACGAGAGAGTAGGCTGCTTCATACACTCCATCGAAGGCGTCAATATAGTACTAAAGTAAGGGACAAACCGCCTATTAGAATGATGCCAAACCATGAAAGCTTCACACCTTGAACACTATCTTTGGAGTAGTCTATATGCGTATCGCAAAAATCTTGTTTTCATCCATCGTGAGTCCTTCGCTTGAAACCATATAACCCAAGAAAAGAACCTTACTAACACCAAACTCACACTTTTTCTTGGCCGCGAATAGCATCTCCTTGCAAAGCATTTCCAAAACCTGTTCTAAGTGGTCACGATGCTCCTCCAACGACATGCTAAACACCAAAATATCATAAAGATAGACAACAACAAAGCATCCAATAAACGGTCGTAGGGCCTTATTCATGATTTTCATGAACGTACTCGGTGCATTAGACAAACTAAGGGGCATCACCAGCCACTCGAATAAGCCTTTGTTTGTCTTAAAAGCCATTTTCCATTCATCATCGGATCTGATCCGTATTTGGTGGTAACCACTCTTAAGATCGAGCTTGGAGAAAACGGAAGCGCGACCTACTTGATCCAACAAATCATCTAATCGAGGAATCAGAAATCTGTAATGTACCGTGATCTTGTTGATAGCTCGGCTGTCAACACACATGTACCAAAATCCATCTTTCTTTGGGGTAAGCAAAGCAGGTATTGCACAAGGACTCATGCTTTCCAGAACATGGCCGCGAGCAATTAATTCCTCAACTTGATGGTGCAATTCCTCATTTTTTTGAGGACTCATTCTATAATGAGGAAGGTTAAGTAGTGTCGCTCCCGGAACCAAATCAATATGATGCAGAATATCACAAAACGGAGGCAGCTGAGAAGGTAATTCTGAGGGGAATACATCAGCGAACTCATCGAGTAATGGACGTAGCATCTCAAGAATTATGGACACAGTAGGTTCCGTTCCTTGCATAGAAGGTAGGAGCAGACAAGCAAAGCCAGAATACATAATCTCGCGTTCACAATCAGCAGCACTAAGAAGATTTGTTGTAGCTTAAACTTGAGGCAAAGCTGGATTACAAATTGGAATTGGCGGTTGAGGAAAAAGGATAATTGTCTTATTATTGATCGACCAAATAAGAGATGACAGACATCCATGGGGGCGATAAAGAAGAAAATGTTTTCCATATATGCCACGCCTACGAAAAAAAATTGATAGGACAACGATGAGTTACCTTAATTGTTGAACCTTCGGTTAGCCAAGTTAACTCATACGGAGTAGGGTGAGGCTCACACTAAAGTCCCAATATGGTGAATGCGTTCTCAGAGATAATAATCTTCGAACTACCTGAATCGATAATAAACCAACAAATCTTATTGCCAATAGTGCAAGTTGAGCGGAAAATACTTGTTCGAAACCAAGGTTCATCTATAGGTATAGGTAATAAATAGACAGGTTGCAAAACCCAATTCGTTCCAGAGTCGCAATGGACATGTTCTACCTAAAGTTGTTCACTATCAACACGAGCATCTTCTTCAGACATGTCATTAGTGTCCCATTTAACATCAAGTAATAAACCTCAGCGTGACAACACAGGACAAGCACTCTTATGGTGACCTGGTTCACCACATTGATAACATTGAACCACTGCAGATTTGTCTAATACTTGCTCCGATCTCTAGTGGAGTGTTGAATAAGCGGATCTTTACCGTGAGAAGCAGAACCTGGTATCTTTGAAACTGAGTGGACACGACTCCGTGAGGAAGGCTGAGACCAAGAAGAAGACGATGATCGAAATTGTTGCTCAAAAGCTACCGTGCGATGATGAGCTTCTGCGACTGTACAAGGATCAAATTGAGCCATTGCGGTTTGAGGCTGGGGTCCTAAACCTCCTATAAAGCGTGAAACCAGTTATAACTATGTATTGTATACATCAATCCATGTCAATAAGAGAGAAATTTCCTCTGCATAATCATCAACAGACCTTGAACATTGTTTCAGATTTCGTAGTCGAGTGAACATGATCCTATCAAATAAGGGAGAAAACTCACCTTAAGGATGCGTTTAAGTTTGTCCATGATTGAATCTTATCTTTACCTGCACGTGCTCTGGTTGCCTTCACTTGCAACCACCATGAAGCAGCTTTGAAACCTAGTAGCAACAAGGGCTACACGATGTTCATCCAGGACACATTTGAAGCAGCTTCGAAACCTAGTAGCAATTCCTCTCCTCTGATCCCACCGTGAAATTCTGCAACTCGACTTTAAAACATGTTTCCCAATGACTTTCTGTTACACTTTCATCCTCAACACTTGTTGGTGCATAACGTGTCTGGCGCAAGGAGAAAGGGTTCACAACCTCATCCGATTCTGTATCTGAGCTGCGATGTGAATCACGTTGACGATGATTCGAGTCACGAAGCTCACGGTTTCGAACCAACACTTCGGTCTGCTCTTGAATCAAGTCAGTTATCGTGGTTTGTATATTCTCTTGCATTGCGAGAAGCGTTTGCGAAGCTCTCCCCAATATGTGACTGGTTCAGCCAAACGAGCTCTCCTTGGAAGCATAGTAACAATAACCGTTTGAGATCGAGAAAGAAACCCTTAAAGGCGAATTGTTTAGCTATGATACCAAACTAATGTATCCAAGAATACAAGCTAGAAGCAGATCGTTTATTCTCTAGGAATATCCGATCTGATTCTCTTCTTTGAAGATTAAGGGAATCGATTTTCCGATTAACCTAAAGGGAAAGGAAGCTCGAATGTGTTGTTACTAAATAATAATCAAAGTCTGAATCTGAATTACAACTTGTCATCAACTTAAACAAAAAAGAGACTTATTTTGAAAATAGAAAACACTAAAAACTGAAGATAAGAAATATCCCTACAACTTAGCTAACAAGAATCATAATAATAAAAGAACAATGTTGCATCACCTTAGCTTTAGTACGAGTATGATCACTGGCTGTTGAGGATTTTGGATAAATAATTCGCATATGCACTGGATATTATTTCTAACTTCCAGAACTCCCTGAGGTAAGGATAGCTTCCCCTTTGTCTAATTACTAAATCTATTAGCCTCTCCCCTTAAAACTTTGCGAGTTACAACGTCTTCATTTTATCCAAAACACACTTGAAAAGGACATCTAGATATATCATGTGTTAAGCGTCGACACTTAAAACAGACTTGCAAAACCCTCTGATACTGAAGCTCAACTGTAATAGTATTGCCATTCTTAAAACAAGCCTGCTTCCTAAACTCCAGTGGATTCTCTACATCAACACGTATCTGGCCTGCACATATTCCACATAAGTCGATTGTTTGTTGTGAAGCTCAATTGCTTCAACATCACCAAGAGGCTTCACGATACTTGTGATAACTTCCTTCTTCAGCATTAGTATCCGAGCGTTTTTAATCCCTATCCAGAAAGATATCCATTTTAGGAACTCTGGACTTGGGCTAGAAGTTCATTTACCAAGCGAGACCATCCAAGAGTTCACAAACCACAAACCACCATTGAGAATATGCTGAAGATCCTTTTCATTTTGAAAGAAAAACTGAACCTGAGACACACTTATTGCTCTTCCTTTAACCCTCTCTTCAAATCCCCAAATTGGTGGTAAAGCCTTGACTAAGCCTCCAATCTTCTGAACAGCAGGATTAAGACATCTTATAATAACACTCGTGGAATTTTCTTCAATCAGGTTATCAACTTCAATCTCCAGAATATCGACCAGTTCCCCATCACCAAGTAAATCACGCTTCTAAAGTTTCTCCATTATCGACATCTCATGCTTCTTCCTTGGTCGATTCATCTTAACTTTCCACATGCCACTTAAAAATCAAGGACAAACAAGAGAAACACAAAGACGAGATCACAACGATTCTAATGACCGAGCAAGGGAAGAATCTCTCTCTAAATTAGATATAGAAAGAGCTAATTATTGAAGAGAGGTCAGATCTCAAGGATTCGTGAGTGAATTTTCATCGCCATCGAAACTCTAGATCCTCTTTTGTTTTTACTAAATTAACTAAACAGTTTCTAAAGATTGTGTAATTGCAAATTAATATTTTAAAGTTATCGGAATTCATAGAAATTATATTTACATACTATATATGTTTTGACCGTTTGGTGGACAAAAATGCCCAAGAAAACACGATAAATTGTGGGCTGCAATTTTAAAGTTAAAACTACTGCACACTGGACAATTGTGATGATCGTCACATAGTCCAAGTTGATTTGTCACGGGGTAGTAAACATTTTGTAACACCTACGTTCAGCTGACCCAAGAATGCACTAGATGTGGTATGTGGATATGGTATGTACAGGAGGACGGAACATGGTCAATGAGTGCATTCTGACTAAGGAAAGACATTGGAAGCCTTTTTAGATGATCAAAATCAGATTTAAACATGAAAAATAAGTTAAGGAATAAATTTATGACAAGAACCTAGGATTTCGGACTGAACCTAGTGGTTCGGACCGCACGGTTCGGATCGGACCACACGGTCGTTCGGACATGATTGGTCCAAGATCGGACATGATTGGTCCAAGATCGGACATGAACCTAGGAGGTTCGGACATGTTGCGTCTAGTTTTGGACAAGGTTTAAGGTTTAAGACAAGTTTGGTCTATGTTTGGACAAGTCTGGTCCGCGTTCGGACATGAGGTGTCCACGTTTGGACAAGGGTTTGGTATGTGTCCGAACGGGTCTAAGGGTAAAACGACCAGAATTGATGTGTTTTAGAACTTGGATTATTTTGAATGGGTTTGAGCCCGGTCAACCGAAAAGAATTAGGGCTAGGGTTAGGTTACCCTAAGGGTTATAAATAGGTGCCTAAAACCACCATAAAAAGGGCTAATCTTCCAAAGTTAACCTAAAATTAAGAGAGCCTGACCTCGAAGGAGGCTGAGAGAGATCAATCTGATTGAAGAAAGGAAAAGATTGAATTGAGATCAAGGTTTTGCTAGTGTTGGCAATTTGAACCTCATAGAGCAAAAAGGAACCCGAAATCAACTAAGGCAAAGGTGAGTTCGTGACCGTGAGGTTGGCCTAGATCTGTATTTCGTAGTAGGTTAAGTGGAATCTTAGAACGGTTAGGATTGACTAAATAAATGTGAATGGAAGGACCATGTGGGTCGATATTATGAATTGAGAACCGTGTGGTTCAATACCTGTGACTTGCAAACCGTGTAAGTTCGTGACCGTGAGGTTGACCTAGATCCGTGTTTGGTAATAGGTTAAGTGGAATCTTAGAATGGTTAGATTGAATGATTGATTGTGAACGGAAGGACCATGTGTCGATTTTGAGATTGAGAACCATGTGGTTCGTGACCTATGACTTGCAAACCAAGTGTTCAGATCTGTGACCTGTGAACCTTAGGGTTCGCATCTGAAATTGTGAAATAATGTGAATGTTGTTCTTGACTCAAAGATTACTTTGGCTGATTCAGATTTACCCCGGGTAGTCAAACTGATTATTTGAGCAAACTCTGATTAATGATTGTTCTATGATTTGATTTGATTTGTTATTGAATGCGTGTTCTGGTTATAGCCTAGTGGGACGGGATGACCGAACCACTAAGCAATTCTTTTTCTTATACAATCTGCGTGATTGTAGGTAATGATTCGACCAATAATCGAGAAAGTGGTTAATAGGAGCGAGACCAAGGCGGGACGGAGAGGAGGTGGAACTAGGGATGGGTTTTGGGAGTCCGTTTTATGTTATTTAAGATTGAACTTGAAGTTTAGTACATTTATCACTTGATGTTTATGGAACCTTGAATTTTAGTTATGAATAAGAATGGAACCGAGTTTTATGAATTGTTTGGGCTTCTCACATCATTATAATCAAAATTTTAACTTAGTGAATAATGGAACAAGAATTGGTTAAGTGTTTGCTCTGCCCAAGACCAAACTGGAAAGCATGGTACGCGGGTTTAATGAGTTAGGGTGTTACACATTCAATCTTGACATCGTCTAAACTTCTCCAATTGTTGCAAAAGGGAAAATTGTTATTAAATTCCCAACTTTCAAATTTGAGTCATTTGAAACACTAAGTAATGAGTTCTCCGAAAAAAGCATTAATATTTGGTTGATTTTCATTTACGTTCCAACTTTTCTATTGAGTCAACCAAATTAAACTTACTGTTAAATCCCTAAACAAAAGAATTAAATAGAGTTAAACTCAGTTAGTTAAGTGGTTAAGTCAAAAGGACATTGGAACTTAATTCATAGAAATCCCAAATTGATTTCACTCAGTAACCTTAGAAATTAGAAAGGGAAATCTTCAATCCTAATCCTCAACTGAAATGAGAAGAAGACAAAAACTTGTTGCTGGACGGAAATGGAGTCGAGAAACTGAAATGGAAATGACATTGAATCTTAACATGCGGCTAAAACGTGAAGACATGGCGATGAAACTGAATCTGGCGGTAAAACACGACTCGGCGTTGAGGCTCGACTCGCTGGTGAAGTCTGACCCGGTGGTGAGGCTCAAATCGACGGTGAAGCTTGACCCAAAGACAGAGATGAATCTTGAGCCATACATGATACCACAGCCATGGATTTCGAAGATGAAGCTCGGGCCAGAAGCAAAGAAAATGAAGACAAATCAGAAACTGTAAGTGATGATGATTGTGAGGTTACTGGTGATGATAATTATAATATAGTGGAAGAAGAATGTTGTGAAAATTTAGAAGAGCAGTTCCCTGAGGCTACGATGAATGAGGAAGAAGATAGTGATGCATATAGTGTTGACCGTATTTGGGATGATGAGAGGATTTCTGTTCCTTTTTCATCTTCAAACAAATACGACAACGAAAATGAATCAGAAAGGGAGGTAGCAATGAAGATCTTGAAGAGAGAGACTAGCATTAGCAAAGACTTTCAATTCACCAGAAGAGTTCAAGCTTGCATGCTTAGTATTCTCTTCAAACCAAATATAATATTCAATGTTATAGGTCAAAAACAATGAAGATTGGTGCAAAATATGGCGATGTTAAGTGTCAATGGAGAGTATATTGTGCTTATAAGAAGAGAAAGCAGAAGATGATGATAAAGGTTTATATAAATGAGCACAGTAGTACTAGATCATGGTATACTAAGATGTTGAAGATATCAACAATTGTTGATTTGTTTGTGGAAAGGTTGAGAACAAAAAAACAATCATAAGAAACAATTTGCATTCTGGGAACCTGATGAAGGGTAAAGATGGAGAAGAGTCTTCTAAGTCTATCAAACTCTTCCAGGTATTACAAGGATGATGGCCAGTCTTCAGGTTTTGCCACAATCTTCAAAAACTCTGTACAATCAGAGGCGTACTGAACTTCTGTAATCTCCAAGGCAATGAGGGATTTCATAGCGCATAGGATGGCCTCATATGCATATGGGATAAGCACTTGAAAATACCTTTCACTTCCATATTCACTCCTACTACAGAGTATGAAAAATAAAACCATCCCAACCTAGAAAATTTCAAGTATTTTGAGAAACCATCAACAAAAATATCATACACAGTAAAACTCGGGTCACCTATTCCCGATTTGGACACAACCTCTGAAATCTCATTAGCCTAATATGGGCATCCCTACATGAATCTTTTACTGCCTTCTGCTCTTGCACCAAAAACTTTTCATTAGATTTTGATAAGATTTTGTTTCCTCAGTAGAATATCTTGAGGATCTATATGCAGATTAATATATATTTGTACATATTTCGTATATGAAATATGTTTTAAACACAAACAAAATTTGTTTATGAAAAAGATAGATTTTGTCTCAAAACTTAACATCTGAAATGCAAAATATAAATTTTGTTAATTAACAGATCGGATGTTCTCATAAGTACAGAAATCTCAAGCTACCGATGACCAGAAAAAAAAAAAATTTAAAAAAAATAAACAAAACAAAAAAAAACAAAACAAAACACCAAAATTCAACTCACAAAACAAGAATTATTATATCCGCTGATTAAACACAAGGAGCCCCCAAAAATCGAAACTAGGACTCAGGGGTTGGGATATAAAACATTCTAGATTCTACTGAGGACCCTCTCTGCTGCAGCAATAGTGAACTGTATATCCTCAGGAGTGTGAGCCAAGCTCGTAAACCCAGCTTCGAATTGAGACGGCGCAAAGTAAACACCTTCTTCCAACATTCCCCTGAAAAACCTACCAAACTTGTCCGTGTCGCTCTTCTTGGCGTCCCCAAAGTTGTAGACTGGTCCTTCAACGAAAAAGAAACCGAACATACCACTTATGTAACCACCACACATTGGATGCCCTGTTTTCTTTCCAGCTTCTATGATTCCATTGGTTAACTCCTTTGTGATCTTGTCTAAATATTCGTATGTTCCTGGCTGATTTAGCCGCTTCAAGGTATGAATTCCTGCGGTCATCGCCAATGGATTACCACTTAAAGTCCCGGCTTGGTACATTGGTCCTGCGGGCGCAACCTTCAGAAAGAAAAAGAGTAAAATACAACTGTTATCACTATACATATATCAAAACAGAGGAGAGGCTTCTTAATAGTGTAGAGGCAGATCTTACCATCTCCATAATATCGCGTCTTCCACCATATGCCCCAACGGGAAGACCCCCACCGATGATCTTTCCAAGAGTTGTTAGATCAGGCGTGATTCCGAAGTGTTCTTGAGCTCCTCCATAGGCTAAACGAAAACCTGTCATGACTTCATCGAAAATGAGCAGAACACCATTGTCTTTTGTCAGCTGCCTTAAACCATTGATGAATTCTAGTTTGGGAGGAATAAATCCCGAGTTACCAACAACAGGTTCCAGAATAACCGCAGCTATCTCCCCTTTATGCGCCTCAAATAACTTTGCAACAGCTTCAATATCGTTGTATGGAGCTGTTAATGTATCAGAGGTAGCTGCTTTTGGCACACCTGGTGAGTCCGGTAGCCCCAACGTAGCCACACCACTACCAGCTTTCACAAGGAATGCATTGGCGTGACCATGATAACATCCTTCAAACTTGATGAATTTCTCTTTGTTAGTGAAAGCTCGGGCGAGACGAAGCACCCCCATACACGCTTCAGTACCCGAGTTAACAAAGCGAACCATTTCAATGCTTGGAACAGCTGATATAACCATCTCAGCTAGAACATTCTCTAAGAGACAAGGAGCACCAAAGCTTGTTCCTTTCTTCATCGTCTCAGCTAGTGCCGCGAGAACCTGCACTAGATTCGATATTATATTGAAACACAAGCTCAGAAATTTTTGATTGCACAAGAAAGCAACAAGAGAAACGGTACCTCATCATCGGCATGGCCAATAATAGCTGGTCCCCAAGATCCAACGTAGTCAATGTACTCATTTCCATCAATGTCCCACATTTTTGAGCCTTTAACGGAATCAATCAAAACAGGTTGTCCACCAACAGATTTGAAGGCACGAACAGGGGAATTCACACCTCCAGGCATAAGATTCTTACATGAAAGAGAAGTCATTTTTGCCAATTGTCAGGAATAACCACAGTAACAATGGATCACATTTTATGCACCAAAAATCTTATCATTTCATGAAGAAAAAATTCGAGAAAGATTCCAATTGACTTCATCTGTAATTAACATGTTCTTAATAGTGATATGCTAGCATTTGCAGAATTCTTGAACACAACGATATTTGACTAATAAAAAAAATTCTGAAAATTTCTTGGTTTGGACAATTTTCAGAGTAAAAAGGAAAATTGCATTCTGCAAGACTATAATCCAGGAGAAACTTTACATTCCTCTCCGATATTTCAATCAGAAAGAGAGTAAAAACCACCACAGTCAACCAAATCGAAATTTCGAACTAAACACAATTAATCGGAGGAAAGAAATCAACCTTAGCAGCATTGAAAGCTTCTTCTGATTTCTGAAGAGTAAAGCTTTTCTTCTTCTCGTCGACGGAAACAGACATCCTGACGCAGCATCGGTTAGATGGCGATGAAGAAACTCTCTTCGAGATCTTCGACGAACACGAAAACCCCAAAGCAGTTCCCGATCCTGTAAGCGTCGCCGACATGTTTTCGCTGTCTTTCTTTGGTCGGAGTTGGTAATCAAGGGTGAGTATTTCTGAGAGAAGAAGAGTCAACAAGATAAGGCGATGGCAAGCCACCGGGTTTTTATATGGATCCTATTAGATCGGGTGGATCCGAGCTGATACCGAATTCAGACACATTATTTTTTATTTTTATTTTTTATTTTCTGCAACAAAATAATCAGACATTACCCAAGGGGAAAAATGTCATTTTAACATGAAATAATTACTCAAATAGTCTACAATTATAACTAAATAACTCAAATAGTCTCCAAAAAGGTGGACAAAAAAAAGTGTGGGAAAAATCACAAAAAAATCAGTTATCTACTTATTTATATTTGTGCCATTCAAAAAATAAAACTGAAAATGAAAAAAAAAAACTGAAAAGAAAAGAAAAAGAAAAGAAAATCAGTTATCTTCTTCTTCTTCTTCTTCGTCGTTGTCTTCTTCGTCGGCTTCGTCGTCTTCTTCTTACGAGAAT
>OVBA01007702.1:0-13970 GCA_900406435.1 Lepidium aucheri | reverse complement strand
GAAGTATTGAGTATATAATTTGTTTACAATTATGGTCTTAAATTTAGAGGTGCCAAATTTATCATATGTTTTTTTATTATGGTTTAAAACTAAGAGATTTTAAAAGATGGATTGATGATGTGGATAATGATGTGGCTTCATGAGAAAAGAGTAGATTTAACTTTATATATATAGATTGAATTCTTTGTGTTTGCATGGTTGGATTTTTTTGGTCACTTTTTTGTATGGTTGGATATCTATGTATATTTGGATTTTAAAATAAAATAATGTGTTTATGTTTGCTTGGATCAAACTTTAAATGGTAAACAACCCATTGATACCAAGAAAATAAAAACAAAAATAAAACTCATTTGGTACTAAAATTCACTGCCAAAAATGTTATTTTACTATTTAAGTAATCTGATCCAATGAGTCAAGAGAACCTAGAGCATCATTATGGTCATTAAACAAACCTATATCATCATCTCTATCGTTTTGTAAAAAACATTGTAGAACTTTAAAATAGTAAAAGATATTATTAAAAACTAAGCGACCATCTCTTTTTTTTTTTAACATCTACTAAACTTTATTAAATGGAAACGTGATAACTCTCATTGAGGATTGAAGTAATACATGGAGATATTAAATGATAGAACTTATAAGACAAATCCGATGGGTGATTATGAACTAAAGTATCAGCAGCACGATTACATGATCGTCTTGCCCATACAAAGTTGACTTGAAGAAAACGAGACTTCCAGGATTCAATTTCTCGAATCCAATTATGTAGATGAAATGAGGTGTCCTTCCCATTCAGTAAATTTGCTATTAGTTGATTATCACCTTCGAAAATGACATTACGATTGCCTTTAATCCATGTCTGCTGCATAGCAATTAATAAGGCCTGAAGCTCTGCTTCCATCGTTGAGGAACAATGCCGTCCCATCTTACTCTTGCTTCGATAAAAAATCCATGAGAGTCATGTACAATCCAAGCAGCATTAGACAAACCTGAACGTGGTGAAAAACTGCAATCGTAGTTGACTTTGACAAAATTATTAGTTGGTCGTGTCCATGAAATTGGTGATCGTAATGTGGCCGAGTCTTGTGTCGGTACTTGTGATGTATTGTCTAACTCGTACATGTTAGCCCATTCCATAGCATCTTGTATGCTCTCTGCAACCGTTGATTGCCAGCTTTTGTCTTTCCTCTGATATACGAGGAGGTTCCTAGTCTTCCAGATTCTCCAGAGTGTCCAAAGGGGTAATTGTCTAGTATATTCTGATAAACCCACTGTGCATATATATTTTAGCAAAGTGCAAGTTATACCACTAGATCACTAAATATTGTAAAAGGTAAGTTAACTCCCCGCCATACAGCTTAAGCGTACGTACATGTGAAGAACAGATGGTCTAGGGACTCTTCAAATAGACAACATCAACGACAATCTGCATTTGTTATAATCCGACGAGCAAATAATAAAGTGTTAAAAGCAACAGCCTGTGATACCATTTTCCATAAGAAGAACCGAAGCTTTGGTGCAGTTTTTAATCTCCATATGCTACGCTTAATATTAATTGAACCATTAGGAGGGCGAACATGTTCCTCGGTTGGATGTGTAGCTAACCAATATCCCGACTTTACATTGTAAATCCCATCTTTGGTGTAGTACCAACCGATTAGATCCTCGTTTGCAACAGGATTTATACGAAGTTTTAATATTTCAGCTACGTCTTCAGGAACAAAAAGTTCTTGTAATAAAGAAGTTTTCCAATGGTATCCGTCTGACGCAATTAGGTCTGACACTGTATGGCATCGTTCTTGACTCCCATGAAGGCTACGCGGAGCACGTGGTGGGTTTATTGGAAGCCATGGGTCAGTCCATGTCTGAATGGATTGACCATTACCAACAAGACAACATAGACCAGAGGCAAATAATTCCCGCCCATGCAAAAGTGAACGCCATAGAAAAGAGGGTTTAGTTCCTATAGACGCCTCCATTATATTTGTGCTAGGATAATATCGACTTTTTAAAACCTTCACAGCTAAACTGTCTGGATTATATAACAACCGCTAGACTTGGTTGCCAAGTAATGCCTTATTGAAACTCTCTAAGTCTCTAAAACCCAAACTTCCTTCATTTTTCGGGAGACTCAGTCGCTTCCAAGAGATGTAATGCATAGCAGATTGATTATTTCCTTTTCGCCACCAAAATTTTTCCAATATGCGGTTGAGTTCTTCGCAAATGCCATTTGGGAGTTTGAAACAATTCATCGTATATACTGGAAGAGCTAGAGAACCTGTCTTCAAAAGAATTTCTTTTCCCGCATCCGACAAGAAACGGCATTTCCAATTTTGAGTATGTTGTTCAACTTTCTGAACTATGTTAGCAAACAACTCTTTCTTCTTACGACCTATGAATTCTGGAAGACCAAGATATGAGCCATTACCTTCGTAATTGTGGATATTCAGAATGTGTCGTTATCGAGTCTTCAAAGCGTGATTGACCTTTCAGCCAAAAGTTATTGCAGATTTACGGAGATTTACTGCTTGGCCCGAAATTGCTTCGTATTGGTTCAAATTCGACATTATTGTAGAGCATGATCTCGTATGTGCATGGCAGAAGAATAATGCATCATCCGCAAAGACTAAATGATTGATTGTAGGACCGTGATGACCTATCTTCATGACCTTTAGACTACCCTCTGCAATAGCTTCATGTAGTAGATGACATAAAACTTCACAACAAATAATAAAAAGATAAGGAGATAATGGGTCGCCTTGACGAATTCCACGAGACGGGATTATTGAACCCTGAGGGGAGCCGTTAAACCAGAACGAAGAAAGTTGTTGATTCCACACAAGCCATTATCCAACCGATCCAAATATCTGAAAAAGCCATGTGCTGCATCGTTTCTCTAAAAAAACCCCATTCGAGACGGTCGTATGCCTTTGAAATATCGGTTTTTACTGCCATATACAATTTTGACCTCCTTTTGCGAGATTTTAAGGAGTGAAATATTTCCTGAGCTATAATGACATTATCTAATATATTACTGCCAGGAATAAAAGCGGCTTGTTCTGGGCTGATTATATGTGGTAGATGGACTTTTGACCGATGAACCAGGATCTTTGAGATGGTTTTATAGGTCACATTGCACAATGCAATTGGGCGAAAATCACTCATTAATCTTGGATATTCCGATTTTGGTAGTAAACAGAGATGATTGTGATTTGTGCCGTGTGGTATGATAGAAGATGCAAAAAAAGATCGTACCTCCTCACATACCTGAGTTTGAATTTCTAGCCAAAATTGTTGGTAAAAAGCACCTGTGATGCCATCTGGTCCTGGAGCTCTATCCGCCCCAATAGAAAAGAGAGCAAACCGAATTTCTTCATCAGTTATCGGTTTGGTTAGATCGAGATTTATCTCTGATGAAAATCGACTTGGGAAGTACCAAAAAATGTCCTTGAATTTCTGAGTCGGTGTTCGCGTGCTGCTGAACAAATTTGTAAAATATTCAGCAGCTATGGTTCCAATCGCTCGATCCTCGCAGGAAATACGACCATTCTCGTCTTCTATTGCCAAAATCATATTTCGTGCTACTCTTAGTTTAGTCGCTGCATGGAAGAATTTTCTATCACCAGCTTTCAACCATTGAATACAACTTTTGAGCGACCAGTAATGTTCTTCTTCTTTATAAGCCTTATTTAACTCAGCTTGTATCTTATTGATGTCTGAGGTAGACATAACACCAGCGGACAAAGTGCAATCGAGTTGAAGTTTGAGATCTTGGATTCGTTTAGCAGCAGGCGTATAGTTTGCCTTCTTCCAACGTGAAATTGAAGAGCGACAATTGCGTACACGAGAAGATAATCCCGGTCCTTCATGTGTATCATTCCAAGCATTAATCATCGTGGCTTTGAAGCACTAGTTTCATGACAGCTATGTATCAGAAGAGGACGGTGATCGGACCCTTGAAATGGAAGATACTCAACTAATGACGATGGAAATAATGCAAGCCACTCAGAATTCGCCATTGCTCTATCCAGACAACACCACACTCAATGTGAGTGACGATTACACGTCCATGAGAATCGATCTCCTATAGATTTTATCTCATGGAAATCACAAGTCGAAATCATCGTGTTAAAACCGGTGAATAAGCTCTCTGGTCTTCGAGGTCCGCCTCGTTTTTCTGAATTGTTACAAATTTTGTTAAAATCACCAAGAATCATCCACGGTCCATGTCTACTCACGGAAATTTGTTGAAGTTTTTTCCAAAGATGATGTCGGTTACTTGGAATCGGTGGACCGTATACAAAAGAGTAATAAAAACTAAAATCCATTAAAATTAATTTGAGATCAACTAAACAAGATGAAAGGGAAAAAACATAAATCACCAACGATTTCTTCCAAAAAACAACTAGTCATCCACTCATACCACGTGGAGGGACCGATACATAGTTATCATAACCTAAGACAACACCTAAATCTCGAATGAGATTATCATTTCGCTTTGTTTCGGAGAGGCAAATGATGTCTGGGAGATACTTCCGAGTCATCTCCTTAAGGCGTCGAACTGTCAAGTCATTACCTAGACCTTGACAGTTTCAAGTGGTTGTAATCATGGCTGATTGGGTGGTTTAGGTTCCACCAAACCCTGAATCTTGTTGATGTGGACAGTGCTTGAAGATGCACCATCCCGGTAAATGCCGACCCTGGCAGGCAACGATGAAGTCTCCGAAATATTTCCAACATCATCATATTTCCTCTTCCGTGGTGAACTAAAACTTGGAGACAAATACACCACATCATCGCCATTTGCATTGGTTTTCTCGTGTTCAACCTGAAGCGGATCAGCATCCTCAGCCGTATCACAAACTCCATTCGAATTTTGGATTGGACCTTCAGACATGTTAACATCTTCGAACTCGGTATCTTCCTCAGGGTCGGATTCAATTTCTTTGAGTTGAACTCCTGAAGTTGCTTGGTTTTGTGGTGAACCCTCTCCACTGTCATCATTATCATTATCTGAGGAATGATCAGTTCCACCATCTTCGATCACACAGGCTCCATTGTTATGAGTTAAGAGTCCACATGCTTCGCAAAAACCCCTCAGCCTCTCGTACTTGAATTGAAGCAGAGTTTTTGTGCCATGAATGAACTGAAAATACCTCTGAAAACGCAAGGGAACGTTGATGTCAATGTTCAAACACACTCTCACCAACTCGACTCTAGTTGCGGCTTCTGGAGAATAATCAGTATCAAGTAGGTTTCCCAAAGCACGGCCAATGTGATTAATCACATTCTCAGACAGAAATTGAAGTGGGATGCCTCGAATTTGAACCCAGAATGGTATCAAATTCAGCATGTGGGAAGCCATTGTCGGAGTCCATCTTTGAAGAACTAACATCCTCTCCGCAAAAGCCCATGGACCACCGCGAAGAATAGCCTCCATCATTTCCTTTGTTGGGAAAAGAAATTGAAAACAACCCCCTGGTATTGTTCCACCGTGGATTAAACCGTTCAAACGTCAAGCCCTTGGCATCATTGAGATAATTGAACGCAGTGCTGGCGAGGAATCGTGGGTCTTCCGATGATGATGAAGCGGTTGTTGGCTTCGGCTTGTGCGACAACGGCTGTGGGAAGGACAAAAGGAACATCATCGGATCCCAAATCCAATTCTTGCAGAGATTGGCGGATTGAAGACATGATAAATAGAAAATTATCGTATCGAGTGAAGAAAAAATTGAAAACAGAGAGTTGCAGAAGATGAAGAAAGCACGTTTTCTTTGGATTGGGATTTATGTGTCTCTCCAAAATGGAGGAAATTGGAACACGTTGATCACAAAACAACGTTTGGATAACCACCAAATGGGATCGTGTGTGATCCTCATCGGCGTAGCCGGTGATAACCGTCACCATAATCAAAAACGGAAGAAGATATCGCCTTAATAATCGCATCGTTTCTTTTTGAATCTCCCTAAGCGACCATCTCTTTATCCAAAACATTATTCTCTCAGTTTTTTTGACGATTAATTTGTTGTTATTAACCAATAGATCAGCATCAAACACGTATTGTGTCTTCTTTCGCTTGTGTCTTGTTTCGCAAAATCTTCTTTTAAAATTCCAACAGAGATCTCATTCTCTACGTACCATTTGTTGAATCACTCGTTTACAGACCTCACACCATAGTTGGAATCAAAACCTAGCTTGGCAAGGAGATTAACTGCTTCTTACCATATAATTGGTTTTCTTTTGTTTCTTACTCGTTTCATTTGCATTTACACCAAAATTTTATAAATGATACAAATATGTTTGAAAATTTTCACAAATATATATCAATGACTGCAAGGTGAACAGAGGAGAATAACCAAATCGAAATTTAAAAATATTCGAAACAAAAAACTTGTTTGAAACCAAATGGCAACAACATTTTGACAAAATAAAAAAATCTAACTATAAAAAAAGTAATCAAATGAAACCCAGACTAAATACATCACAATTCATTTAAGACCTATATCTTTGATTACGTATAATACCAAAATGCATATAATGCAAAAACTGATTTTCGTTTGTATTCGAACTCTATTTTTTCTAACCACACCTAATTTAGACTCAAACTGATGTTCGTTAGAGATGTAGTCTTAAAATCCTTTAAAAAAAACAAAACTAAATTACCCTTAATTAAGATTAAGAATTACAGCATGTACTGTTTTTCAAGTTTCAGTTCTGTTAATCGAATAACATAACTTCTCTAATGATCTAATCATGGCAAGCACTAGGAATAAAGAAGAAAATTCATTTCATGAATTTGTTGGCTAAATAAAAGAGAAAAGACTAAGAAGATCAAAGAGGAATAAATGGGTTTATTCATGTGATTTTGAAGGAGGACATTCAAAAATCCATTGGAGATATTACTTATCAAGTCCAACCCATCTCAAGCCTTAAAGAAGTCTATAATATGTTTTCAAATGTATCATTAAGTTCAGTCCATGAATAATGACGAATTTGGAGGCTAAAGGAATAATGAGTGTGCTTCATTTATAAGGAGACAAGGAAGTAGATACATTGAAGACCAATATCATTTATTCCCTTGGATTTTCTCTCTCCTTCATGCATAAATGCCTTTAAGTTTTAGACTATTTTCAAGACAATTTATTGTAGTGTCTTAGGTTATTTTCAAGACACTTTTAGGTCTAGTCTTATCTCTTTATAAATCATGTAATCTCATCTGAGAAAGATAACTTTTCATCAAATTTTTTGGAATTTATGAATTCGACTTTCTTAGCTGTGTAATATCCTTAGAAACCGAATTGAAAATATCAAGGGCCTTCTGCATCCCTTGTGCGACCTTTCGATCCATAGAATATCAAAGGTCTTCCGTAGCCTTTGTGAGATCACACGATCCACCAACCTTGCCATCGAGTCCTCACGGTATCTTTGAAGCAAGGCTTATCCTTTACTCAACTCTAGAACGCCAATCTTTGGGAGATTCTTATCACCTAACTAATAAATTATATACATATATAACTAAAATTGATACATATCTTTATCTACTAATTGACCTCTTCATTAAACTTTATATATTACTAGGATTATACAGAATAGATGTTGTTTTAAGTCTAAAATCCTAACCAAAATCAATCCTAATTAGAGAAACCAAACTTGACAATTTGCCCAAATAGATCATAAATCTATGTATCCGAAAAACGAACTTCAACCTATCAAAATCCAAATTTTTGCTTTTTATAGTTTTTTTAATTATTTATTTTTTAATTTTGAATGTTTGTTAAAAATATTTGAACTAGAACTCGACCTATACCAAATTGAACCATATCCCAAAAATAAAATACTCGAATAAGTCTTAAAAAACCAAAATACCGGATAAGAAGATCCAAACCCAACAAAATACTATAAATGAGTCCTAAATCTATGTACCCGAAACACCAAATCTAATCCCAAAATGGAACCGAATCGATAACTGAATTTGTATTCGATTTATTTTTATAATTTTATTTTTTTTCTTTTGAGTTTTTTTCTATTAAATTTTTATTATTTTTGAATTTTTATATAAAAGCTTATAACAAAATTCATCTTAACCCCTTTTTTAAAGGTAATTATAAACCATATGTTAATTTTATCATATAATTTACAACACGTGCAAAATGAAAGTGTCTCCCACTTTAATTTATAGGATATATATATATATATATATATATATCAGGGCCGGCCCAATTAAAATTTATGCCTAAAGCAAAACCTAAATTTCAAGCCCATATAATATAAACATAAAAACAAAATATATATTTAAAGACTCGAACTTGAGACTTTAAATATAATTGGAAGGACTAACCGCTAGACTACAATAAATTTCTGAGATTTTGATGCCCTTTTAATTCTTATATTATTTTGGCGCCTAAAGCAAGTGTTTTACCGGCTTTAGGTCAGGGCCGCTAGTGTATATATATATATCTTTTCGGCAATAAAATAATAAAAACCTTGTGGGTAAACATTTGTCATTTTATTCTTGTTCACTGTTAAACAATTAATCAAATAATATCTTATTTTTACACTTCGCTACATTTTCACACATTAAATATAGTACAACCGGGTAACAAGAAAACAAAATTACACTATTATAAATTAGTAACTAAAATTGTGTTTATGTTAGGCTGGAAATGGCCTTAGTTAAATAATCGGCACAAAATTAATGGTTGGCTTGTGAGGTAAGTACTAACTAAACACTTCTACCAAAACCCATAAAGGTAGTCCACAAATACCAACCCTCTTCACGAACGGAAAACGTCTTCGATATTAATTGTGGTGGGGTGAGAGAGGCACAAACTCTCGACCTCAGGATCACTCGTACGGCTTCTCCCCAAGATAGGTCCCAAAGCTATCGAGTGATCCTAAGGTCGAGAGTTTCTGCCTCTCTCACCCCACCACAATTGGTATCGAAATTTATAAAAAACTTTTAAAGAACTTGTTCTTCTTTATTAATTAAGAAACTTGCTCAAAACTTAACCAAAGTACTTTCACGAATCTCTTAAAGAACAGTTCTCCCTAAGACTCTTATTTATAGAACTAGGCTAACTCCCTATTCCTTGTAGGATTTAATTTACATAAATCTTATCTCATTTATTTAGTATTATCCCTAATAACAAACTCTTATTAGGATAGCTTGTATCCCAAGCTAAAAAACTATCCAACATTCACCTCCGCAATTCCGACTTGAATTCCGGGAGCAATGATCTTGATGACACCTAGCTTGTGTCTCATTTCTTTGAACTTTATTCTTCCTAATGGCTCCGTAAGAATATCCGCATTTTGTTCTTCACCGGCTACATATTCAACATCGGTTTGGTTGTTCTCCACACACTCTCGAATAAAGTGATATCTAGAAAGTATGTGTTTACTTCTTCCATGAAAAACTGCGTATTTTGTGAGTGCAATGGCTGATTTGTTGTCGATCCTTAGCTTGACCTTTTTGTCTTCATCCCCGATTTCTTTCGATAGCTCCTTAAGTCATATTGCTTGTTTTGCGGCTTCGGTGGCAGCCATGAATTCGACTTCACAAGAGGATAAAGCAACTGTGGGCTGTTTTTGTGATGTCAAAGTGATCGATGATGAATTAAGATAAAAGACATGTCCAGAGGTGCTTCTACCGTCATCAAGATCAATGTTGTGACTACTATCACTATACCCAATGATTGTCCTTGATCCATTTTTCTTAAAGTGTAAACCAAAGTTAGTTATACATTTGATGTACATTAGGACATGTTTGAGTGCTTTTTCATGTGATTCCTTTGGTCTTTGCATATATCAACTTAATACTCCAACCGCATATGCTATGTTCGGTCTTGTCTGTACTAGATAACGCAAACAACCAATCGTTCGTCTATATTTCATGGCATCAATCTCATATTCGTTTTCACCCTTAGAAAGTTTTAGATTCCATTCCATTGGTGCTTGAGCTGCATTACACGAGTCCATTTTCGTGTCTTTGAGGATCCCTTTAGCATATCCTTATTGCTTTATCTTTATCCCATCATTATCTTGAATTACTTCAATTCCAAGATAGTATGCCAACTTACCTAGATCTGACATCTCAAACTCTTTTGACATATCCTTCTTGAATTGCTTTATGATTCTTTGAGTTGATCTGGTAATGAAGAGATTATTGACATAGATTGCTACAATAAGAAATTCATTCTTTTCTTTCTTTATGTAGACTGTGGACTCCTTTACGCACCTTTTGAGAAATTGAGTTTCATATTCCAAGCTCTTGGAGCTTGTCTTAAACCGTACAAAGCTTTGTGTAGTCTATAGACTTTGCTTTCTCCTCCTTTGCTAATGAAACCTTCCGGTTGACTCACATACACTTCCTCACTCAAATCTCAATTCAAGAAGGCTGTTTTGACATCTACATGATGAATTTCCCAGCTGTTTGTAGTCTAGACCTATGAGAAGTCGTATAGTTTCGAGTCTAGCGACGGGTGCAAGCACTTCCTTGAAATCGATACCATGTTTTTGCACATTACCCTTGGCTACTAGTCTTGCTTTGTATTTGTTTATCGATCCATCTGCATTCCTTTTGATTTTGAAAATCCACTTTAGACCAATAGTCTTTGCTCCATCGGGTTTGTCAACAAGTTCCCATGTACCATTTTTGATGATTGATTCTATCTCGGCCTTTATAGCATCGATCCATTCTTGTTGATATTTTGCTTCTAGATAGGTTTCAGGTTCTCCATCTATTGTTATAAGTAACATTTCACTTTCAAGTTCAGCTAACAACACATAGTCATTGAGATATCTTGGTCTAGAAATTGCTACACCAAACCAAGAGATAGGTTGATCGTTGATTTGATCTTCATTGCCATCTTCGATATTTTCTTCTTCTTCTTGGTCTATTGCTTCTTCGGGTTCTTCTCCTCCTTTGTCATATTAATCAAGATCATCTTCTGATTTATTTACTTCTCCTCCAAGATTCTCTTGATGAATATCAAACATACCCAGTTCTATATTGTTTTCTTTGATAGTTTTCCAATCCCAAGCTTTTCCTTCATCAAAGATTACATCTCTACTCACAATCACCTTTCTTGTGATTGGATCATAAAGCCTATAAGCTTTGTAACCAGATTCGGATCCAAGATTGATCACACTCCTTGATCTATCATCGAGCTTCTTAAGGTGTGGACCATTGATTTTTGCATAACCAACACAACTGAAAACCCTTAAGTGTTCGATATTTGGTTTTCTTCCCATGAATTTCTCAAAAGGTGTTTGTCCTTTCAGAGCTTTCGTTGGTAGCCTATTGATAAGATAGGTTGAATGTCGTACGGCTTCTCCCCAAAATTCATTTGGTACCTTCATCTCTTTGAGTAAGCTCCTTGTCATCTCCATAAGAGTACGATTCTTTCTCTCAACTACACCATTTTGTTGAGGTGTATATGGTATGGTTAGATGTCTTGTGATCCCATTCTATTCACAAAAAAGTTTGAACTCAGTGTAAGTAAATTATCCTCCTCTATCGGTGCGAAACATTTTGATGATCAAAGTTGTTTGCTTCTCAATATTTTTTTAAACCTTTTGAACTGATTAAACGCTTCACTTTTCTCTTTTAATAAGAAGGACCACAAATATCTTGAATGATCATCTATCAATACAAAGATATATCGATTTCGTGCTGGAGTTGTAGGTGAAATCGGACCACATAAATCCCCATGAATCAGCTCCAAAGCCTTTTGTGCTCAAAAATTTGTCTTTGTTGGAAACGATTTTTTGATTTGTTTTCCAACTAGACAAACTTTACATAGACACTTCTCATGGTTTATTTGTGGTAATCCAATAACCATCTTTTTCCTTACCATGTTATTCATCACCCCAAAATTTACATGCCCTAACCGTAAGTGCCAAGTTCGCGTGATGTTATCGTCTTTGGCAAGAAGACACTTTTGATTACTAATCTTGAGTGACGTTTTGTATAATCAGTTTGATGATCTTGTCACTTGAATTAGTAGTCTTCCTCATGGGTCCCGGTTACTTAATCTTCCTCGACCTCTTCCATGGCCTTGACCTCTTCTTCGGCCTCGACCTCCACGGCTTTCTTCTCTACCATTGTTTGAAAACATAATTTTTTCTTGCTTTTTGACATGTTTGTTTTTCGCATTAATGCTTTCTTCAAACACCTTGATTCTCCTGATTATTTCTTTGAACCTTGTTATCTTAAGGTCTAATACTTGTTCTAGAGAGGCCACAATGTGAATATACTTATCCACCGGTAATCCATTAAGAAATTTTTTGGTAAGTCTTTTTTCACTAATGGATTCTCCAAGTGAGGCCGATTTAGCTGCAATTCCGGAAATCTTTCCTGCAAATTCATCAACTGTTTCATTGTCACTTATTGTCAATCTTTCTAGATCCGCTAATAGGGTTTGTAACCTTGCTTCCTTCAAAGGATCAGCTCCCTGATACCGTGATTGAATAGCATCCCAAAGCCCTTTAACCATATCTTGATCTCCGATTTGCAAGATGAGTTCTTCGAGAATAGATTGAAACAAGAGAGCTATGGCAGTGACATTCTTCTTTACATCCGTAGATCCTGGTTCAATAGTTTCCCATACTTCACTAACTCGAAGTGTAATCTTCATTCTCATCGCCCAAACTGTGTAATTTGTTGATGATAACATAGGACATTAGATCGATGGAACTCCAAGGTCCTTTCGCGGTGGTTGTTGGATCACGTCTCCCATCCTTGGCTACGTGCGGTTTCTCCTTGCTTGTTCGGATTTGAACCTGGCTCTGATACCAATTGATATCGAAATTTGTAAAAGACTTTTAAAGAACTTTCTCTTCTTTATTGATTAAGAAACTTGCTGAAAACTTAACCAAAGTACTTTCACGAATCTCTTAAGGAACAACTCTCCCTAAAACTCTTCGTTATAAAACTAGGCTAACTTCCTATTCCTTGTAGGATTTAATTTACATAAATCTTATCCCATTTATTTATGTATTACCACTAATAATTAACTCTTATTAGGAATAGCTTGTATCCCAAGTTAAAGAATTATCCAACAGAAAACGTCTTCGTTTCTAAATATAAAGTACTCAATCTTCCAAAAACGTCATTAGTGAGAAAAGCTAACGGTGCGAGACAAACCTCCCAGAAAGTTTATTATGGCAGCAAAATCAAAAAGCACATAACATAAAAACTAAATAGAATATTAAATAATAAATAAAATAGTCACTATTAGTGTATTACAAAAAAATATAAATAATAATAATAATCGCTAGTGACTATTAAATCCCAAATAATGGGTCGTGTAAATTTTTGAATATCTGCGTTTGTTTTTGTTTTTTATTTGTTAGGTTTATCAGCAAATGGAAAGGAATTCAAAATTACTTTTTCACCAGGATGATATCACTAAGACCATCATTATTGGTGGTCTCTTAAGGGTTTTTTAACTTATTTTATTATTAAAAACTTAAGAAATTCTTAAGAAAATTTTTAATGAGTTTCTTAACTTATTTTATTATTAAAAAGCTTATTTTCTCTCCTCTTATTACTATCTCTCTTCTTATTTACTCTCTCTCTTCTTTTTATCCTCTCTTTTTTTACTCTCTCTCCTTTTTTCATTCTCTCTCCTCTTTTATACTCTCTCTCCTCTTTTATACTCTCTCTCCTCTTTTTTACTCTCTCTCCTCTTTTACTCTCTCTCCTCTTTTTACGTTCTTTCCATTTTCTCTCTCTCCTTTTTTACTCTCTCTCCTCTTTTACCCTCTCTCCTTTTTCACTATCTCTCCTCTTTTTACTCTATCTCATCTTTTGACTATTTCTCCTCTTTTTTACTCTGTCTTATCTTTGTACTCTCTCTCTGCTTTTTAGTCTCTCTCATCTTTTTAGTCTCTCTCATCTTTTTTGCTTTATCTCATCTTTTCACTCTCTCTCCTCTTTTTACTCTCTCTCCTCTTTTTACTCTCTC
>OVBA01007701.1:0-13972 GCA_900406435.1 Lepidium aucheri | reverse complement strand
AAAATTGCAAAATATCACATTCCTGTTACATGAACTTGTAGTGCTGCCTTGGTCTTTTTGGCGGACATGACCTTCCGTGGCACAACAAGGTAAATGCATGCTTAACGCTATTCAGATACTTGTGTGTGCCTTTTCTTCGATTAGATAGTGTGTTTTTGTGCAGTTACTTTATCAAAGTCATTTTGGACAAGAATTATGCTCTGGCTTATGGGGCAGTTGATGCGGTCACTGCTTATTTCTTGAGATTTCATAAGGAGAAAACAGTAATGCCTGTCATTTGGCACCAGACTCTTCTCGCCTTCGTGAAATGGTGAGGAAGAGGAGTCATTCAGCTTGTTTTGCCTTTGTGCAAAGTCACTAGCTCTAGCTTGTGTTAAATCCTTTTTTATTTGCAGGTACAAGCATGAATTAAGATCAGAAGATAAAAAGAGTCTCAGAAGTCTACTTGACAAGCAACATCACGAAAGTGTAAGAGAGACCCTTTTCTCTTTATCTAAATCAAAATTATAAAACTTTATTCTTATTTCTTGTTTTAATACTTTGCTTACCGTTGCAGATTACCCCTGATATTGTGAGAGAGCTTGATAATAGCAGAAACCGTGGAGAGAAGTTATGTAGTTCATCTTCACTTACTGCTTCTAAAATCATCAAGCCGATCAAAGAAGACATGTTTGACATGCCACAAGTTCCAATTGAAGAAGACTAATTATCATCACTATTTCCAGTCTTTCAATTATCCTTGTATTGCTTTGGTTCAGTCTGGAACATGTACCCTCTCTGAATCTGTAACTATCGCAAGTATAATAAAAAAAAGTCTCCATTCCTGAAAAATACTCAAGGTAACAAGTAATCAACAAGGGTTATCAAACACGTATAGAAAACAAACGATCTCATTTTTCTGTACATGAACTTGTAGTACAGGAATTGTAAAGGAAGAAGAATTGTTCATTTGTTCATTTATGCATAGGGATCTCTCAGTGCTCACATCATTGGAAACCTAGGGCATATATTATATTGTAATATATAATATTTTGTATGGTATTTTTCGAATGATAAATATATTTTATATTAATAAACTTTCCAAAATATTATTAACCTTAAAGTATAATTATACAATATATTTTTTTTGTTAAGAATTAGATCAATAAGATTTGATCTATAGTCCAAAATCCACATCTTAAACCATCTTCACCAATTAGAACCCCAAATGAGATTCTTAACATTTTTCAATATAAATTAGAACTCTATAATAAGTTTTCAATTTTTTAGACTCCAATGATAGAACCCCACTTGAGATTCTTAAGTTTTTTTTTTTAATGTAATAGGGTTAAAATTGGAGAAAAAAGTGTGTTTGGAAGAGTGTTAAAATTGGAGAAAGAGTGTTTAAAATTAGAGAAAAAATGTTAAAATTGTAGAAAAGAAGAGTCTTAATGGGGAATTAAAACTACAAGCGTGAAAAGATCACGTAGATTACCATTTCTTTTCATTGGCTCATAGGGAAACCCAGCAAGATGATTCAATGGAGGCTCTATAGCAACAATAGCAGGAGAAGAAGTGGTTGTGCCAAGACCATCATCACCATTCACAGGAGCAGCAGCAACAGACCACTACCAGCAGAAGCATGTGTGCAAAATAAAAATTCAGTTCCTCTCAAGTTTCAAAGGACTTTAAACTTTCATATACTTTCTCACCTCGTTTTCCTGTTGCGTTTAATTTCTTCTTCAAAGACATTTATCTCCTTCAAATTTTTCGAAGCAACCAACATATCATCAACATATAACAGAAGATATATGTATGATCCATCAGGAGTTTTCTTTATGTAGACACAACTGTCATATTGACTCCTTTTGAATGCCAAGTCACACATGAAGCTGTTGAACTTTTGATTCCACTGGCGTGGACTTTGTTTCAAACCGTACAAGGATTTTTCAACAAACAGACAAGATCCTCTTTCCCCTTTTTAATAAATCCCTCAGGCTGTTTCATGTATATGGTTTCTTCCAAATCTCCATGAAGAAAAGCGGTTTTAACGTCTAGCTGCTCAAGCTCCAGATCTTCATGAGCTACAATCTTAAGCAATACCCTTATTGAAACATGCTTAACAACTGGTGCAAAAATCTCATTGTAATCCACACCTTCTCTTTGTGTAAAGCCATTTGTAACCAGTCTAGCCTTGAAACGAGACTCTTTTATACCATGTATTCCTTCCTTTCTTTTAAATATCTATTTTTAGTCAAAACTTTTCCTGTCTTTCGGTTTCTTTACCAAAACCCAAGTACAGTTTTTCATAAGTGAACTGTACTCATCACTCATTGCCCCGTTCTATTTCTCCCCAAAAAAAATCTTGAGTTGCTTCCTCATAGTCCATAGGTTCTGAAGGTTCACCTTCCTCAGTTGTCATAAGACAAAACAAAACATTGTCTAAACTTCTAAACCTGAGAGGAGCTCGAATTTCCCTTCTAATTCTATCACGAGCTAGATTGTAGTCTTGGAGACTTGGAGCTAGAGTCAACTCTTGATCAGATCCTTCAGTTTGAATCTCAGAAGTTTCGGTTTCTGTTATCTCTTCATCAGAAAATTCAGAATCTTGTTCCACATCTAACTCAAATACATCACAGTCACTTGATGTCTGCTTTAAGCTTGAATCGGATGTATTTAATTGCTTAAACATTTCATCTTCCTTGAAGATTATATTCCTGCTCACAACACATCTTTTCTCTTATAATAACCAGATTTTATAACCCTTAACACCATTCGGATACCTAACAAAGATCCCCTTTTTTGCTCTTGGATTTAACTTCCCATCATCAGAATGAATGTATGCTATACATCCAAAAACGTTTCATATAGTTGTAATCTGCCTCTTTGTTATACCAAATCTCATCTAGAATCTTCAAATTAATTGCTGTAGATGGTGATTTGTTAATCAGAAACACTGCAGTAGAAGCTGCTTCAGCCCAGAAAACCTTAGACAAACCCGATTCACTCAGCATACAGCGAACCCTTTCCATGATAGTCCTGTTCATACGTTCTGCAACACCGTTTTTATGTGGTGTGTAAACCACTGTCTTATGCCTTACTATGTCATTCTCTTTGCACATATCATCAAACATGTTATTACAGAATTCGAGTCCATTATCTATACGAATCTTCTTGACTTTCTTCTCAGTTTGATTTTCAACCATTAACCTCCACTCATTGAAGTTCTTGAAAGCCTCATCTTTAGATCTCAGAAAACTGATCCAAACTTTTCTGCTGAAATCATCAATAATACTCAGGAAGTACTGATTACTTCCTAGTGATTTTGGAACAAAGGCTGATCCCCATAAGTCAGCATGAACATAGTCCAAAATACTCTTGAAAGTATGTAATCCTTAGAAATTTTTTAACGGTGAGCCTTTCCATATATACAGTCATCACAAAACATCAATTTGACTCATGTGGCCCAATTTGCTATCCTTTTTGTTTAAGCCACTTAGAACAACTTTTCCGTCTTTCTTAACAATGAAAATCCCATTCTTTGACTTAAAACTGCAAACCTGATCTTCTAGAACACCAACAGATATTAAGTTCCTTTTCATCTCTGGAACAAATCTTACATTTGTTAGAAACAAATGTGTACCATCTTTTCTTACAATTTTCATTGTGCCAATTCCCTTTACGTGTGACACAGTCTTTCTCAGTTATTGGATCTTTTTGCCATCCGTCCGATTGTCCATTTCGATTTATCATTTGTCATACGCACTGTTCCAGTCTTGATCTCATTCAGCTCTGTAAAACATTCCTTCTTCCAAGTCATATGGAAAGAACAACTTGAATCAATGATCCATTTCTCTTCCAGAAACGTGTTAGAGATGTTTGCAGCATTGACAACACAAAGAACATCAGCATTCACTACTTCTTCTTGCATATGAACCTGAGACGTCTCACCATGTTGCCTATCACTTCCTTTTGGTCCATTTTGCGGGCATTGAGCTTTGAAATGATCTGTAGAGCCACATTTCCAACACGCCTTTTCTTCTTAGACTTCTGTTTTCCTTTCTTAAACTTCTGATTTGGTTGAGACCCTTTTGAGTTTGCTTTAGGCCAAATTTTCTCAGATTTTCCCTTAACAAACGAACTCTGTGCAATCGGTTTTGAATCCCTTGCTTGGAAACCAGCTTCCATCTCTTTAGATCTAATAGCTGCCAAGACATCTTGCAATCTCAAGTTCGATTTACTATACCTCAAGGTATCTCTCAGAGTTTCAAACTGACTTGCCAAAGAACTCAATAACATTATCGCTTGATCCTCATCAGAGATCTCAACATCAGCATATTCAAGATCACCAATAATCTTCAGGAAATCATCTATGTTCTTTTCTAATGAAAGACTGGGAGACATCTTATAGTCATATAATTTCTGTTTAAGATAAATCCGGCTAGTAAGAGTCTTAGCCATGTAAAGATTATCGAGTACCTTGAACATATCAGCTGCAGATTTTTCTTTTATGATTTTACGAAGAACATGATCACCAACACTCAGAATGATTGTGCTTCTAGCCTTTCTCTGCTTCTCTTGGATGCTCTTCATATCTGATTTATCAGTTTTATCACCATCAGGAGCCTTAGATGATTCTGGTACAGTTGTGTTTGCTTTAATAGCATCTAATAAACCGAAAAGCTCCATATGAGCCATCAACTTCTGTTTCCACAACATATAGTCACCAGAACCATCAAACCTTTCGACTTCGATCCGAGCTGACGACATCAAAGCTAAGATCTCACAACACAACGGATAAACAACGAACCTGGCTCTTGGTACCAATTGTTGTCTCAAAGGTATCTCTCAGAATGATACCGAGTGAGATTGATCGAAGAAGATAACGAAAACAAACAAGCAAGAGAAGCAAGAACAAGAGACACCGAGCAATTACGTGTTCAGCCTCCACTGCAAGATGCGGCAGTCTGCTCACGCCGAGATCACGATCACCGGAGAATCCACTAATAACCAAAGAAGAATAATCGGGATTACAATACAGTATACTCTCAGAGAAACTATCAACTCTCACCGAGTTAACTCACACCTCTCAAGAGAGAAAACAATACAACCATGAAAGATGAATCTAGACTCACTCTCGTACTCTCTTCACACTCACTTGTGAAAGCCGAGAAGATTAAAAAATGTAAATTAACTCACGCCCCCAAAGTTTGTTGTTAACGGAATCAATCTGTTGTTAACAGATTGATAACAGAGAGAGAGAAGTAACGCCATTTGCAGAGAAGAAGCTTCTATCTGATTCCTGGGCCGAGACAAGAATTGTAAGGTCCAAAATAGAATGCTAAACATTCTGGTCCAATCGATTAACTTAAAGCCCATTCAACATAACAGAAACAATACATAAATTATGAAACATAAATGAAAATGCAATTAGGTTAATGATGGAGACGTTCCTCCACACATATTGCTTCTCGAGACTTCACTCTTTTATTTATGAATCTCCTGGTTTTTATTCATGTATTGCTTTGGTCACTAATTTCGTTATTTATATATATATATATATAATATATAATACATCACTAATGTTATTCTATTACTCAAGCATCGAATTGTTATTTTGAATTCACAGAATCCGTAAAATTATTATTGATATTGTTTACGTGTAGTGTTTTATTATACAATTTGTAAACTACATTTTAAAAACTATCGAAATTTAACTACTGAATCGTCAATATCTAATTTATAATCTAAACTTTCAAAATACTACTCCCTCCGTTTTATAATAAGTGTCACTCTAGCATTTTTCATACAAATTAATGAAACATATTAAAACTCCATTATACCCTTAACATTTAATTGACTTTTGATATTTTCTTTTTTCTTATTGGTTAGTAATAAGGTTAAAGTAGACCATTTATGCTAAAAGTTACCTCCTAAATTTAAAACGACATTTATTTTGAAACGAAAAAACAATCTTAAAATGACACTTATTATGAAACGGAGGGAGTATTACATAAAACTATAAGATGAGTATCTGAAATAAATACTAGAGAAAGTTATAAAAATTAAATGTTTAATTAAATAACCAAAAACACTTTCATGTATATATATAAATAACAAATAATGTGAAATAATCAAATGGATATCTTCTTCAAACCACACAAAAAATAGATTTTATACTAAAACCTGTCACTGAAGTTATTTATTCGTTGACGATTAAAAAACAACTGTACATATATATATATATATAAATCTTACGATTGTAAATATATAAATAATTAAGCATACTAAAATCATTGATATAGGCATAAATTACGTTGAAAATGTTTTCAATTGAGATGCTACCCCAAAAAAAAAAAAAAATTGCTTTAGGATTTTGGAACATGACCCATCATCTAATCAAATTTTATAATTTGTATAGTTTAATAAACATATCATTATCCTTTTGGATTTTGTTCTTTAATATTAGTTTGCATACAAAAAAAGGGTGCACCTGATTTTTGTCCGTATCAAACTATTGTTTGTTTCTTACTCCATTCATGAAATAGACATTTACATGACTACATTTATATACAGACAATATTATATATATCTACATGACGTACATTGCAGTTTAGTGTTTAAGGTTCTTGTTATAAATTATTAAAAATATATACACCTTATAATAAAATGTAAGCATCCTATAACACAATATACAAGACGAAATGTAAGGAATCAGTTCTGAATTTGATCTACGTAATTGTTGTTTGGTCACATAAAGAATGTCATGTTTCTAGATCTTATTAGAAAATATAAAACCACACTGATCATTGGTCTAAATTGTGTTTCAATTAGATACTCCATTTAACAAAACAAATTAACATACTAAATACTTATAAATAGGGTTAAATATCGTCAATAATAAAGATAAATCATTACATGAGATAATTCAAATCCCATTATGTGAGATAACACAATTATTTTAAATTCAGACCCCGATAAATAAATCTGTTGTCTTGGAAATTTATCTATTTTACTAATATTTTTTAAATGTAAGTTGCAAAAATGCACATTCAGCCAAATTCATTTCCAAAAATATTATTTTGCTTTGTTTTATTTTCAAAGGAAAATTGTATGTTTGAAAAAATGTATATTGAAAAGAGCATTTGTTAAAATTTCTCTATGTTTTTTATTTGTAATATATATATATATATATAAATAGATATATTTATTACATTATAACATCCTTGACATCATTTGTCTTCTCTTGAAGATAAAGTAAATATCATCTAGGTATGTGAAGATAGTGATTTATAATTTATGTTAGAATTTCAAAATTTATTTGAAGATTAGACTATATATATACGATGGATCTATAAAACTACGTCGGTCTAGTCTTGAGTTTGTTCTTTTGATTGAGGTTGAAGGTCTAATATATAGTACTATCAGCTAAATGCAATTTATGGAAATATATTTATGTAGAACAATTATTTTATATATAGTTATATAAAAATTATTTTGAATTTTTATAACTCTAATTAATTGTGATCTTCTTGAATCTACTAAAAAAATCACTAGTTAGTAATTGGACGGTCTGCCTAGTATCAAAAGAGTTTAGACGGAGCGATTTAATTTAGGTGGTTTAGACGATTTTATAATAAATTATATTTTATATGTATTATATATATATATATATAATAAAAATAATAAATAATTTAAAATTACATGATTTATATGTAAAATATTAAAATTATGTGTTTAAATTCTGGAAAAAATAAGTTGGTGTTATTTTGGCATAAACTTACAATTAAAATATATATTTTTCAATTTTATATAAATTTAGATTAAATTTTATAAAAAATAAAAATAAAATAAAAACGTCTAAACCAACTAATAACCGCCTAATTACCGTCAAACTCACCAAATAATTTTTCCACCAAATTAATCCGATTTTACTATAATCGGTATAATCTAGGTCTGTCTAACACATAAACCCCACCTAAACCAAATTTTGGAACATCAATAGTAATAAAACTATAAATACCGGCCGATCAAAAAAAAGTAAGATACATGATACATCAATATAAGAGAAGACTACGAAGTACTAACCGATCAATATAAAAAATTTATTTTGTTTTTTTATATAATTTATATAAAATTATATTATTCTTCTTCCGGTTTTTCTAAGTTTTAAATCCTTCCAAGACATCTCACATACCATTAAGCTTTATAAAATATAAAACAAAAAACGAAACCTGTTCATATATATTGATTCGTGGAGAGGTTTAAAGGAGTCTCAAATATTATATAGACACATGAATATGATGTCATCTTAATCATGTATATATAAAAGTTGCATGTGTATAATCATCGATCGTCATTATCACTTATCGATGAGAATGTAAACAAGTCTTTTTTTGGGGAAGACGATCTTCACCAGTTTTCTTCTTCCTTCTTATTCAAGGTACTCTCTTTGTCTTTTCATTCTTCATTTATATGTCACTTCATCTGAAATTTAACAAGAACAAATATTAATTCATGTTCATTGATTCACGATTGGTGCCTTCATTTGTTTGTATATTTGTGATCTCAAGTAAGGAAATTTTTTGGGAATAGTAGATTTTAAAGCTTAAAAATCTTATGTTGTATAGTTGTTTTGATTATCAACTGTGTTATTTTTTTATTTCTTAAAAGACAAAAAAATTGTATCTTCTTAATTTATTGGTGCAAAAAATATATTTAATTACGTATAAAAGTAGTAGAGTTTTAAATCTCGAACTAGTATTGTGGGAATATATAATTTCAAAACTTTTATTTCAAAGAGAGTTAAATTATTGCTGGAAACATATAGCACAAAATCTTAGTTTGGGGTGCATTTTGATGTTATATGATAGTTTTCTCAAAAAATGGAATGATTTCTTTAATAAAAACATGAGATGTTAGTAGAGAGAATGAGATGTTATTAGAGAGAGATCGAATCTAAAATGTTAGAGTTATTAGATTATTATAACCATCATACTGAAGAACTCGGTGATTTTTATTTTCTATTTAATTATTTATAATCTTTGATCATATTCATTTTAGCCTAGTTATGATTATTTTCATCATATTATCAGTTTTCCTATCTGATAATTAATTCATTGGCTTGAAGTTTGAGTCCAACAAACATATACATAGGCACAATAATTACCTTAGGGACCAAATAATTACTATATCATTATATCAAATTATGATCAAATTCGCCAAAAATCTTCAAGATAAGTCAATAACTTAACTTGTAAACCAATGGTCACTAACTGCTTTGAGTTTGAGTATGATTAGGACATACTCTTCCCTTTCCTCTTAATTAAACATGTTTTCTTTAAGCTTTATTATCTACTATTTATTTATTCCCCACCACATATAAATACGCTAATTTCTTTTTACGTAATTTTATCATTAAAAAAACCATACAACATTTATTCCAAAACATAATGGTCCCATTATAAATGTCAATTGTTCTTTATCCAATTTGTAGTTTAACATGAGACAAATTAATTATTTGTGTCTATAGTAACATATGTTTTAGACAATAAATTTTGCAAAGATTCCATTATAATTTTTTATCCAAAAAAATAAGAAGAAAATATTTAAGTATTTTTTTAAAAAATAAATAAATGATCAAACACAAAACCTATATTTTTGTTTGGTTGTTATAACACGCATACACCTATATAGCCATAATCAATACACGACACTGTTTGCTTTTTATGTGTTTGGTTACTGATGGCGCGTGGCGTGGACGCGTCGCCGGAAAAAAAAACGGACAAGAAAAAAAACAAAATGGGCCCACCACTGAATCCTTTTGTCTTATTGTAAAAGTCGTTATATTGTTGGTGGGCCTCAAAGCCCACTGTTTCCTCTAAACGGATCATTCCATCATTAATTGCTTTATTAATAGGTTTTAAATAAGTAATTACTAGATTAAGATTACTGGATTAATGATTGGTGATTAATATTGTACTTGTTTATTCCAATGCGACAGTTTCCAAGTCGTTGTTCTTGCTTTTCACAAGTCAAAACCTGAGTAAGACGTTAGCGACGAGCTTTCTCGCCGGCGACCGTCGTCTACGGCTGAAATTGTTAGTTATGTCCCGCATTTCCACCACCTCCACTACTCCGTCTCGCATGAGAGCTGCGAATTCGCATTACTCTGTGATTTCTAGACCTAGAGCTCAAGATGATAATGGTGTTGCTGGAGGTAAACCGAAATCCTCCAATCACGATTCGGCTAAGAACCGGCGATCGGTTTTACTTAGGAGAGCGAAATCTGGAGAAGAGGAGACGGTAGTTTTGGCTCCTCAGAGAGCTCGGTCTGTGAATCGTCCGGCGGTTGTAGAGCAGTTCGGTTGTCCACGGCGGCCGAGTTCTAGGAAAAGTGAAGAGACGTTAATGTCTGCAGCGGCTGCGGCGGAGGAGGATGAGAAGAGGAAGAAAATGGAGGAATTGGAGGAGAAGTTGGTAGTGAATGAGTCATTGATTAAGGATTTACAAGCGCAGGTTTTGAGTCTGAAAACTGAGCTAGAGGAAGCTTGTAATTCGAATGTAGAGCTGGAGTTGAAGAATAGGAAGCTTTCTCAGGATCTTCTTTCAGCTGAAGCTAAGATCTCATCTCTTTCGTCTAACGACAAGGTAAACATTTTGTTTCTTTTTCATTTTCCATAGAATTGAGAAGATTAAGCCAGAAATCTCAACGTAGCATTGACTTAGTGAGACTGGAATCAGGACTGCACTTTTGTATTTTCCTGATTCTGCTTCTGCAAACAATTTAGGCTAGTGGTTACGATTAGCTCATGTTTAGTGAACAGCTTGAAGGAAATAGTACTGGTTATGCTCTAATCTCTCAAGTGTTTTGGTTGATTCAGCCAGCTAAAGAACAACAGAACACCAGATTCAAAGATATCCAGAGGTTAATAGCTAGCAAATTAGAGCAACCTAAGGGTAGAAAGGAGGTAGTGGTAGAACTATCAAGCTCCATTACAACAAGATCATCTCCATCATTACCTTCAACTTCAAAGTTGGCGCCAACGCCGCCTATTCCAAAGTTTTTAGTGTCCCCACCTACCAATTCTAGCAAACGGGATGAAGCTTTATCACCCTTTGCACCACCAACACCACCGCCTCCTCCACCCCCACCACCACCTAGGCCTATTGCCAAAGCAGCTCGTGCTCAGAAGTCTCCTCCAGTTTCGCAGTTATTTCAGTTGTTGAAAAAGCAAGATAATAGTAGAAACATTTCACCATCTGTTAATGGCAATAAGTCTCAAGCTAACAGTGCTCACAACAGTATAGTTGGAGAAATTCAAAACCGTTCCACGCACCTTATGGCTGTAAGCAACCATAAGTCTCATTTTTCTGCACTCTGTTTACTTTAACCTGATTCTTGGCCAAAATCTTCTTATACTAATGAGCTTCATTTTGTTCCACAGATAAAAGCGGATATTGAGACAAAAGGGGATTTCATCAATGATCTTATCCAGAAAGTTCTGACCACTTGTTTTTCAGATATGGAAGATGTCCTGAAATTTGTGGATTGGCTTGATAAAGAACTGGCAACGCTGGTAACGCCCAATCCTTTCGTACAAATTACTTATTTTCACCTTTTTAACTCATCCATGTTTTTGGTGTACATCACTTCTACTGAGACCATAGTTAATCACTTAATCATATAACTGATAGTTTTTCCAAAGTGTATAATAGATATAATGAGTTTTACATCATTGCATATCTTACAGTACAGTCGTACTTGTGCATTCCTCTTTGCCTAATGCCTTACAGGCTGATGAGCGAGCTGTGCTTAAGCATTTCAAGTGGCCTGAGAGGAAAGCCGATGCCCTGCAAGAGGCTGCAGTTGAATACCGTGAGCTAAAGAAACTGGAAAAAGAACTTTCGTCCTACTCTGATGATCCGAGAGTTCACTACGGTGTTGCCCTGCAGAAAATGGTCAACTTACTAGACAAGTATAAGAACTCCGTACTTCGTTGCTCACTGAATTAAAAACAATACTTTTCTATTCTCTAAAATATTGAATAACCCGTAATTCTGGTTATGTTAAAGGTCAGAGCAGAGGGTAAGGAGGCTAGTCAGATTACGCAGCTCATCCATGTCTTCATACCAGGAGTTTAAAATCCCAGTCAAGTGGATGCTTGACTCAGGAATGATAAGCAAGGTATATGATTTTCTCTTCGTAAATCATCGTTTACACTCTGTTTGTACTCTTTTATGTTTCTAACACTGGTCTAATTCCATTGATAGATCAAAAAAGCATCGATCAAGCTAGCTAAAACCTACATGAATAGAGTTGCAAACGAGCTAGAATCAGCTCGAAACTTGGATAGAGAGTCGACTCAAGAAGCGTTGCTTCTTCAAGGAGTCAGGTTCGCTTACAGAACACACCAGGTAATCAATCCGAAAGTTCAAATATACTATAAAAACATATGTGAACATTGTGCATTGGTACTTGATAGTTTGATCTCTAAATGTATATTCAGTTTGCGGGAGGGCTCGATCCAGAGACATTGTGTGCATTAGAAGAGATAAAACAACGTGTTCCAAGTCATCTCCGGCTAGTACAGGGAAATATGGCCGGAGCTCCGTCGTAGAATTTGGGTTTTGGCTATAAAATTTGTTATTGGCGTTAATAGTGTTTGTTGAGTGAGTAAATGTTGTGTCCCACACCTAATAAATAATGTTAAAAATGTATCTAAATGTGCCCTTCAATCAATTACTCAAAGAAATTTTGAGGTATAGACTTAATACAGAAATTATACACATTTTAAATCATATAGATTTCTTAGTTATTCAAATCTTTCTCTAATTTACTCATTCCATGGGAGTGTGATAAAATTGATAATTTCCATTTTTTTTTTCAGTAAGTAACCATTGATCGATAACAAAGTCTCGATCCATAACTTAAGTTATTCAAATACATTTCAGACAAAAAGATAAATTGAAGAAATCCAAAATCTTCCATTAAGAAAATGGAAATATGAATAAGAAGAAAGAAAAAATAACACTAGAGGAAACCGGAAATCTCCATTAAACAACAGTGATAATTTTCTAAATCTATTGAAATTGAAATCGTAAAAGAGTTGATGTCGTTTCGTGCTAATTTTAAGAAGGAAAAATGTCAATTTAACCTTGTATTTACTAAAAATAGTTGATTAAACTTTGAATTTTGGATATGGTTGATTAAACCTTCAATTTTTTTGTTGACTTCTGAAAAAACTCTCAACTTTGCGTTGACTAAGCCAATTTAACATTTCGTGAAAATGAAATCAAAATTGACCTTGAAATCGAAAGTCAAATTGGAAATTGAAAGTTCGATTTACTTCTTATATTTGTTATGAAGAATCTATAAGCTTGATTTGCTCTTTTCTTTCAAGAATGAGCTCAAATTCATCGATTTAAAATGTTGTCTTCGAGACTTTAATCGACGAATCTGAACTCATTTTTGAAAGAAAAAAGCAAATCAAGCTTATGGATTCTTCATAGCGAAGATAAGAACTGAATCAAACTTCCAATTTTTAATTTGACTTTCGATTTCATGGTCAATTTTGATTTCATTTTCGCGAAATGTTGAATTGACTTAATCAACGCAAAGTTAAGGGTTTTTTCATAAGTCAACAAAAAATTGAAGGTTTAATCAAACATATCCAAAGTTCAAGGTTTAATCAACCATTTTTGATAAATAAAGTTAAATTGACATTTTTCCCAATTTTAAAATGATAAGTGTAGTGTAGGGGACTCGATTGACGCTTACTAAAACTTTGGGGTGCTTTGTATGAAATACAAATGTTTTTGGTGGTCAACTTCTATAACCGGACGAATTAATCGTGAATACCGAAATAAACCGGAATTGAATCGAAAAACCGAGAGCTAATTACAATATGGTGAAATGAAGGGTAGAAATATCATTTCAGTCAGTGATGATAATTAGTCTTCTTCAATTGGAACTTGTGGCATGTCAAACATG
>OVBA01007700.1:0-13975 GCA_900406435.1 Lepidium aucheri | reverse complement strand
TAAATAACACGAGTCAAAAAATTTTATATGTAAAATTGTAATGCATCAAAAATTAAATAAAGAGNTCGTGTACAACATATATTGGTGATCACTATAAATTTATTTTTAATATATCAAATATATATATAATTAAGTAATTAATAAATTTACACATACAAATCAAACCATAAAATAAATAAATAAAACAAACAAATATTACCTAACCCGTGCATAGCACGGGACATCATCTAGTATATATATATATATATATATCACTAAACAATAAATACCAGACAAATGACATTTCATCTGGTAGCAAGTGGTAAATCCACAAAAAGCAGGCGCACTTGCACATCGAGAGATCAAATCCCACTACCTGAATTATGCATGAACTTAACTAATGGGTACATTTGTAGCTTAATATTGACAAAAAAAAAACAATAAATACCAGAGATAATGCTAAACAAAATAAAAATGAAATATCAAGCCAACCCTAAAGAAGACCCTTTAAGCCTAAGTGTTAGAATTTGCGTTAGATATTATACCAATCTTAAATCTGATTAAACAAGTCATTGATTGTTTTTTTTTCAAACCATTAGGTTGTTTAAAAATTTCTAAATATAAAGCATTTTTGTGTATGTTAGTTTCTTCTATCCATTTTAGTTAAATCTATGTTCTAGTCTTCTCATCATATTCATAATATATTAATGATTCCACTTTACTGTGAAATTAGGCAACAAATTAAGTAATTATGTGTTACTAAATCGAGTATTAATGAATTTTGGAGTACAATTATGTGTTCCTATCATTCATCTGGGAAACAGACACAATACTAAATTTATAACTAGTGGCAATGAGGTCTTATAGAATAATCTTTCTTAAAAAGGTGAAAACTTGAGAACTGAGAAACATTATAGTATAAGACTTAATTGGCAACTAGTTATATATTTAGTAATTTGGCAAGTGTGAAAGAGCCAGAAATGTGTATATAAATAAAGCATCATCACCTCTAGCTTCTTCACCAATCACAACATAACATAACAATCATGTCTTTCAGTATTATCTATGTTCTTCTTGTTCTGTCCTCAGCCATTTTAGGTAAACTAAGCTCTCCAAATTCGATTTTTTTTTACTTATATATACCATAGATTTCGCATGTTAATAGTTATATATCTATGTTATTTTCTAAGAAGGTAAAAAATAAAATTTACACACACACACATATATATATATATATCTTTAAATATTAATTAGATAAATAGCTGCAAGATTACCGAGTTGCTCTCAGTCTAGTGATTATGATGACCCAGCTAATGACTTAGCAATAGGGTTTGATTCCTACCCGCTGCATTATGGTAGCTTAAAAAAATAATTTTGAGGTGGGCTTTAAACTATAGATCGGGCCTTGTCGATCTAATGTTGACAAAAAAATATTTGCAATATTTCTTCCTTCTTCATTATACAAAAATCTCAACATAAACAATAACTAAAAGTTTATATATTTTATGTAACACAATCACAACCTATTATGAATATGTGTTTGAATTTTATTTTATTTTTAGTAATAAATAAGGCTAAAATGTTATTCAAATACTATAGGTGTAAAAATCTAAAACATTTTATTTTCAAGTCATAGTAGCAAAAGCAATGACTTGATCATTATACACAGAACCCTAAATTAATTTTTATGTTGAAAGATTCAAATGGGTTTGCAATGGCCGAAAAGTTGGAAGCAATTGGTGGGAAGGGAGGCAAGATCATATGGGATGATGGAGCCGACCATGACAATGTTGCAAAAGTTTATATACGAGGTGGTCTTGAAGGTATACAATACATCAAATTTGATTATGTCAAAAATGGACAATCTATAAGTGGATCCATACATGGTGTTTCGGGCGATGGCTTCACACAAACGGTATGTGTTTATATATAAATAGTAAATAAACATCTAAGCTCCCAAAAGTTTGTAATGCTTTATGTTCATGGCCAATATATAAACTTGGCCGATCTTATCATTTTTGAGGGAAAACGGCATATTTTCTCACGAGAAGTATCATATAGCATCGACATAACTAAGACCTCGTGCTATATATATATATATATATATATGTCCTTTTTTGTCAAAGTATATATATGTCCTTAATAATAAATTTATAGATTTAAATATTTCCTCAATTATTTTTTAAAAAAAATTTTTTGGATAGAATGTAAATTATATTTACCAATTGTTAGCAAAGTAGCTTCAGAGTTGACCTTGAAGTTGGTTTTTTTTCCTCAATTATTTTGGGGATATTATAAGTTTAAAAGTTCTATTTCGGAAAAATTTATATGTTTGATTTTATTATCGGAGATGTATAGCACAAGATCTTAGTTTATGGTGCTATATGATATTTCTTGCGGGAATACAGATCATTTCATGATCCCCTTATTGCATATTTAGATTGTTCTATAAATTATTAGTTAATATATTCATGGCCGTCCTTATTTTGCAGTTTGAGATTGATCTTCAAAACAGTGAATATATTGTATCTCTTGATGGCTACTATGACAAAAGAGGTGTGATGCAAGCACTTGAATTCAATACCAACCTAAGGAGTTCTGGAGTGATTGGATATACAAAGGGTAATACAAAGGCTTCACTTGGTGGAGTCAAGAACAAGATGATAATCGGCTTCCATGGCTCTGCTGGCAAAGCCCTAAACTCCATTGGAGCATATACAATAAGAGCTCTTCCTACAAAATCAGAACTTGTAGGCAATTTATGGGGAGGCATGCCATGGGATGATGGTCCTAATTATGAAGGTGTAAGAAAGATTGCTGTTACTTATACTAGCACATTTATAAAGAGTATAGATATTGACTACGAAAAGGACGGCCAAGTTGTAACAAGCTCCCATGGAGTGAAGAATGGAATCACAGAAGAGGTAATAATTAAACATAACACTCTAAGTCTGAAAAGTACCGCAGTGGCTTATTTAAATATATATATATATATATGGCAAATTTCTTTGATCAAGTTGTTAAGTATACATATCGAAAATTTGACTCCAAAAAGTCAAATAGTTTCACATACCATGATTTAGAGTTTGGAAAGTTTTGTTTATGAATCGAGTCTTGTCTGTCCACTATTTTGGTTACGGATCAACTCATTTTCTTTTCTTTTGTCAACAATTGGACAAACAAAGACAGATCGACTCATTAAAGTTTGATTTTATGCGAGTGGAAATGAATAAGCTTTTCTTTCAAAAAATTAATTGACAATAAGTCACATTTAATATCGGACATATCTATTATCACTTCTGTAGGGAAACCATTAGCCATGACTTGTTAAGATGGTTTCGTAATAAATTTCCTTAAGAAACCATCTCAATAAGTCATTTTCGACGATTTTGCAACAAGCTTTTTTTCGTTTAAAACAGATTGTCAGATCAAATAACTTAATAATGATTATCATTTCATCGTAGGTTTACTAACAATATTTTCCTTTATTGCAGTTTGTCATAGATTATCCAAATGAATATTTGGTATCAGTGCAGGGTACCTACGACTCAAGCCCCACTGATAACTATTTCGTCGTTAGGTCGTTGGTTTTCAAAACATCAAAAGGAAGAATCTCTCCTACATATGGAGTTGTGTCGGGTGCTAGTTTTGTGCTTGAGAAGCAAGGTCAAGCTATTGTAGGATTCCATGGCAGGGATGGTGATGCTTTTGATGCCATCGGAGTTTATTTCTCTCCTATGTGATTCCTTCTCTAGTTTCATTAATACTTAAATTTGTGATTTCTTCAAAACTTTGCAATATCTTGTAATAAAACAATGTTTATCTATGTCAGTATTTCATAATCAAAAAATAATACTATTGTTATCGTTTTAAATTAAATGAAAAATATATATAATGAGGGATGTTTTAATGGAACCATGTCATTTTTTTCGCTATAAAGCTTTAAAGGTCTAGGACCGAACTTCCTCCTGGGACCATAGAGCCTAATGTGAATATCCTGGCCAAAACTCGAACTCGGGTGACGGCAGACTTACCTTTATCCTTTACTACCAAATTATGAGTTTTGGTTTCCTTAACGAATTGTATTAACCAAAATGGTCAAGTAAAGTGTTTCTGTCTAACTCTTTTGGAAGTGATTAATATAATTTATAGAATTATATTCTAATCCAATGATTTTCTATATGTGGAAGGTTCAAGAGTTTAAAGTTTAGATTATAGATTAACCCGATAAACATACACACTTGAGTATCCGTTCATCGATATTATTCATATTTTAATTCAATCTCTTATAAGATCAAAGCATCTATAATAAACCATGTTTAAATTAAACATTATTAATTAATAAAAAAATACTAAACCACAAACATTGAAAATTTTATCACTATTGTAACATTTTTACAACAATGAATCCAGTATTATTTTTATAATAAAAAATAAATAAACTATGATTTAACTATGTTTTTTTATAATAAATAATTTAAGTATTTTATATAAAAGTGTAATAATATTATCGTTTAATAAATATTAAACAGTGCCAGACTTGCAAGGATAAACGCAACGACAACGATCATCAGTACCACAATGAGCAGTTGTGCCTTTCATCTTCTTTTCACATTCATCTAGACATGTTTGCACAACACACTTCCCAATTCCTTTTATCTCAAAGTGACATTTTGGTCGTGCATATACTCCTGTTATATTTCAAAATACATATCTCAATTTTTATATATAACATGGAAAAAGAATTACTTTGTGAAGAAAGATTGATGTTCTAAGAAGTTTTGCATATGCAAGTGGTCTTTAGTCCAGTGGTTTGTATAAATCCACTAAAGGCAGGTGCACATGCACAACCAGGGATCGTGTCCTACCGCCTACGAGATTTACGTAGGAATTTGGCTAATGGGCTAACCTTTGTGCTCCATATTGATATTGTCGTTGGCAAAAAAAAAGTTTTGCATATATTAATCAATGATTCAAAATATTAAATGTTCTAGATGATTTAATAAAAATATAACACTTACTAAATCATGATAGTTTTTTATGTAATTTGAAAAGAAAAAAAAACCATATAAATTCAACTAAAAATCCACTATATAGTGAACAGAGATTTTTTTGTGTAGAGAGGTTTTTTTTGTGAAGAAAAAAATCCACTATATAACGTCAATATTTATAAAAAAAAGTAAAACTTATTCAAAATATTTTTATATGCGAAACAAATGAAAACATGTTTAACATCTTTATATTAAAAGAATTCTTCATAATGTAGACGAGCCAATAATTTTTAGCTTTGATAAGGATTTGAAATTAAAAGAGATAAACTCAAAAATAATATGAATTTGCAACTCTTCATATTCTGCATTTTAACTATGACAAAATAGGAAAAAAATAACATATGATATTCATACAAAACTTTAAATAGTTTTTACAGTGATATATATTATAGTTTCAAAATTTTAATATATTATTTATTATTATTTAAAAGATTTGATGGAAAAAATAATGATTATACTGCGTATTATTCTGTATTTCATGGAATTGACTTATATTTTTTTAAAGATAGATGATAAAATCGAAAACAATAACGATTTTAATGGTTTTCTTGCACACAATCATTTATAGTTATGTAATGAAAATATTTTTTACATATACCATAACATATTAATTTCATATTTAAAGAAATTTTGTAGATGAAATAAACCAGCAAGATATTGTAATCTTATAATAATTAATATTCAATATGTTAAGAAGGATTAATATGTAACTTCATACCTAACACAAGAATGGTAAACAAAATGAAAAGAGTGAAGGTTAGTTGAAATCGGTTCTTCATATTGAATGTTAAAAATGTTTTTGTTTTTTTCTTGTTTTTCGTTTTTTTTTTGTTTTTGTTAAAAATGATTTGGTGGTGAACAAATTACACTTATATTTATATATACATTTGTAGTCTATATTTAAACATATCTAGTTTAAGTTATGACCGCACAAAATTCTGAATTTAAGGATAAACTACACGTTCCAAATCATGTGGTTTAATTTGATTTAGTTGTTCTCCTTTGTTTTAGCTCATTACTCTAACTTAATATAGCAATTCACATGTCAAAATTACTAAGTTGTGTTTTCAGTCATATTATGGTATTGTCTATAATTAAAGATAAATTTTGAGAAATATTCTTTTTAGTGTATTTTTTTTCAAAAATGTCCTTTGACATTTATCTTTTCAAAAATACCCTGAATAGAAATGTTACAAACTTTTCCTGCCAAAAAAATTTTTTCTCGACAAAAAAAAAAATTTCCCGCCAAATATATTTTTTTTATGGAATTTCGGAAAAAAAAAATTTCCACCAAACAAAAATTTTCCCGCCAAATTTTTTTTATAAGTGCACTTATAAGTCTTTACAAAATTTTCATAAACACTTTATAAATTTTTATAAACAGCTTATAAATTTTTATAAACAGCTTATAAATTTTTTATAAACACCTTATAAATTTTATAAGGTCTCTTATAAAACCTTATAAATTTTGATAAACACGTTATAAATTCTGATAAACACGTTATAAATTTTTTATAAACACCTTATAAAATTTTTAAGCTCTCTTATAAAGCCTTCTAAATTATATAAGCTCTATTATAAAGCCTTATAAATTTTATATGGTCTCTTATAAAGTTTTATAAATTTTTATAAACTCTCTTATAAATTTTTGTAAATACCCCATATAAAATTTTATAAGAACTTTATAAATTTTTTATAAACACCTTATAAATTTTATAAGTTATCTTATAAAACCTTATAAATTATATAAACTCTACCATAAACCCTTATAAATTTTATAAGGTGCTTTATAAAACTTTATTAATTTTATAAGTTCTCTTATAAAGCCTTATAAATTTTATAAGCTCTGTTATAAAAAAATTTATGAATTCCTTTATAAATTTTTTTTGGCGGGAAAATTTTTTCGTATAACAGAACAAATATATTTTTGGCGGGAAAAAAAAAATTTGGCAGGAATAAATATTTTTTTGGCAGGAAAAAAAAATTTGGCGGGAAAACAGTTTTTTTAGCGGGAAAATTTTTTTTAGCGGGAAAAAAATTTGTAAAAATATATAAAAATAATAACATAAGGATATTTTGGTCGTTTTTCTATAATGAGGGACATTTTTTGAAAATGTCCAAAAAATAAGGGCAGTGATGAAAATGTTCTCCTTTAAGAAGTATTTTTGCAATTCTCCCATAACTTTATACTAGATTCTAACCAAGCATGGGATAACGTTTTAGAAAATTATTTTTTAGTTTGAAATCATAAAATTATCGTAATTAATGAATAATTTGTGATATTAAATAACTTATATTATTATTAAATAATATGTAATATCAAATGAACTAAATGATTATTATTAAAGAGGAATTTTAAGAAATGCCCTTTTTGACATGCCCTTTTCAAAAAGTGTCCCATCATGCCTATTTCTCTCTCCCAATTTCCAAAGGAAAGGGTTAATTTTGAAAAGTGGCATGCCAAAAAGGACATTTTTGAAATTCTCCCATTATTAAATAACAAGAAAAATCAAATGGCATATGATAAATGAAGATCAATGACCTATATTTTAATTATTGAATGTCAAACATAAGTATACAAATATCAAATATTTATATGGTACTTACTTTTTATTTTTATTTCTTTTATCCAATTTTTGATAATTTTTTTGTTTAATAAAAATATATGTGCACTAAAACTTATATTTTGTTTGTAAATTACCAATTTTATTTTACTCGTTTTCATGTAGAATTCTTTATGGTATTATAGTTTTTGTATACTAACTCTATCTAAATTTATATATTATAAAAGTATGAACATAATAATTCAATAAAACGTATCTATATAATATTGTTATTATCTTATTTTTTATCTAATTTATTTATTCTCATAGATTTATTTGTAATATTTACTTGTTAGGAGTATACATGTTCATGAAGGAAACATACATATGAAGAAATTAATGCACTGAAATATCTATTTTTTGTAATATGAAATATTTTTTTGTCGATGAAATATTTTATAATATATATGATCGTTTATATTTTTCGTATTATTATTTTTATTTTTAGTGACACTTATACATTTATGTAATGAGCAATTTTTTTAGTACATAACTACACAAAAAATTAATTGACCACAAGTCAAAAACACATAAAAATGATGAGAATCTCGACAGAATTGGTGTTTGTTGAGATTTTTTGATCGGGATAACCAATTCATGAAGATTCTGCAAGGAATTATCGATAAAAACATACCATCAAGGCTTGTTAAAATATTTATACCATTTATCAATGGTTTTTCACCTTCGTCGCGTCAAATTAGATTTCGGCTTTTTTATTATCTCTACAAATTATAGATGATTAATCTGTATGCCTACTAGGTTTGAAGATGACACTATTAAAGCTCTGTGACGGAACTAGGAGTAATCTCGTTTTGATGCAGATTCGAGAATGCCGTTCCACCATCTATCTAAAAATTTCAGTGTGTAAGAGCCTTTTCTACCTGGATATCCTTAATTTATATCTTATTTTGATTTCGGATATGGTTTGTAATGCTTTCTTTATAAACTGTTGTAACACAAAATTTATCTAATGAAAGCCGTTGTTGTGAAAAAAAAAATCTGTATAAAATTAGTCGAAAACTATAAATTTTACTACCTAACCAATTAAAAAAATTCAGCTTTTTCCCCAAAATTTAATTCTTCGAAAGTGGATTGTACCAATATAAAACATAATTCCCGATGACAACGTTTTGGTCGTTAGGTCATTGTAATAAAACAAGGTTTAATTCATTAGAACCACTATTTTGGTTTTTATGTTGATAATTATATTGATAAAATTCAATTCATAATTCGAACTCAAAATATATTATACGATTAAGAAGATAAACTCCAATTATAAAGACTATAGAGGTAAACATATTTAACGAACCAATAACCCTAAAACTACTTTTTGTGTTTGTATTCCTAGAAAAAAAAATTGGTAAAAACCCTAACACTACTTTTTGTGTTTGTATTCCTAGAAACCCCTTAAATTATTTTTTTTATTTTTGTTTTTACTAATGTTTTGTTAAATTAACATTATAATTTGGTTGAAGGAAAGTTTTCTTCACATTTCGATACGTGTCAGTGTTTTTCATTTCAGGTACAAAACAAAACAACAGAAAGACCCAAGAGTGAACCTAAAAAATTATTAGGTGAAAAAACATAAGTCATAACCGTTTATAAATTTCTCTCACGTTTATAACATTTCTAACTAATTTTTTAAAAAAAAAAAAAAAACATTTCTAACCAATTTTTCATTTATGGTTAAATCACTGTAGGTGATTTAACGCCTACTGTGTCGACATTTCATTGTCAAAGTATTGATGGTATTGATGATGAATTTTGAGAAAACCCAATAATATGAAAAATAAAAATTAGACATAACTAAATATACATATGAACGATTATCTTGGTCAAAATGATATTTCTCGTCGATATTCGAATTCAAGTATAATCTTTTGTAATAAAATTTAAGATATAGATAGGACTATCGATCGTATTGATAACAAATAAAAGATTTGTATAAATATCAAAGTAAAACAGTTAATTAAACAGTAAAATTTTATAGCTCCAACCAAATAAATGTTATGTTGTGTTTTTTAAAAATCTGATTGTATATAATACGTACTAAAAAAAGGAAATCCTTATAGCCACGATCTAGTGTATTTTATAACTATATCATCAAAGTAATCAAATTCTGTAATAAATTAGTACTACTATTCCAATTAATTCTAGTTTTTTTTTTCTCTTTTGTCAGATATTCAGAGGAACTAACATTATAGTTGCACCCACTAAGGTTTGGTTGATAATTATAAATTTTATAGGTTTTTTTTGTTAAATCTAAACGATATAAGTTGTTTAATTCTTTTATCTACATATGGTTTTTTTCTTATTACAAATATGGTGTTCTTTTTTTTTTTGACAAAACCCTAAATCCAATTGTTAAATTGTTTCTCAAAACAACACGTGTTTGCATCTTAAAAACAACACATTTTCTTCAAAATAAACCTTAAAACCCTTTTTCTGTCAAACTATAAACCTTTAATAATTGAAATAAAAGATTTTAAAAACTCTAAACACACACACAAAATATGAATAAATAAAAGACTTCAAAAAAGGTCAAAACCGTTAAAAACGTTAGGATACCAATAGTCTCTAGATCTTGGCTGCTGAGTGCTGCTTACTTAAGAGGCTTCATCGATTACTTGTCGACAATCACAAATCTCATCTGAAAAGTTTGCTTCAGACACCATGGTACAAACTGTTTTGTATCATTGCACAGGCAGTCTTAAATTTTGTAAAGAGTACAAGAGTAAATGGGCATAATCGCCCAATCTGTGGGTCGAACACCAGACCCTTGAGATACTGAGACACAGCTTTAAAGTGACAATATCACCTGTATCATGGCTCTCCAATGTAAAGTTGTTTAAGTTAATACTAAAAAAAATGTTGCTTAACCATTTGAATGTATATACACTAAATAAATATAAATCTAATAAACAATTAAAGTTATTTTTTTAGTTAATGGAAAAAGGATAATATAGTGAATTTTGACAATAGTAAAACCTTTTTTTTTGTTAATTGGGAGTTTTTGGGGTGAAGTCCAACTAATTTGGATTCTAGCTAGATTTATGATAAGGTCTAATATATGGTCATATTTGAGTCGGGTAGAACAACATCAACTTAGTTTTTAGCGATGAATTTACATTTTTTCCTAAGATGTTACTAACAACAAACTACCAGTGCTTGGTTAGCAAGACCAATTTTACTTTTTTTTTAATAATTAGATCGACAAGACTTGATACATAGTTAAGTCTCTTAAATTCTTAATAATCTCACGTGAAATAAATACAGATTTCTAGAATCGAATTTAGATGAGAAAGACAGTAAAAATAGTATTCAATTACTTGACTAAATGCACAATCTTATAAGTTTTTAGTTATGTTATTATGTAGTCCATAGATCGATTAAACTTAATTCTGAATTTTATTTTATTGCATGTTCTTTTACATCTTCCGCAAAAAGTCACTTTTGGGAAACATATTAAATCTTAGCCAAAAAAGTCACTTTTGTGATTGTTGTGTTTGGTAGGGTTTTATAACTTCATCGCCACTATACGATAGACACATGGTTTCCTTCCCCACCAAAATTAAAGTATCTGTTTTTCTATACAAACTAAACAAGAATATCGACATTATATATTAATGTATACTACAAAAGAAAAAATCTGTCGAAAATTTTCTAACTAAAACATCTGTGGACATGAATAATGCATGCACTTTTTCTTATGATTAGCTTTTTTCATATCTTTTTGGGCAGAAATTCTTAAATATTTATGGACATGATTACTTGTTAAATGAAGCAAAATAAAAAGTTGAATTAATTAGTGTTTTTTGTCAAGTGATTAAATATTTATTTCTGCAGTTTTTCTATAAAAAAATTTGATTCTAGATAAACGAGATATTGTGTCGATATTAAAACTTTTTCTTTGGTAAAGATGTAACATTTTCTTAATATTTTAGGGATGTCTGAATATTTTCCCTTATATTTTATTATACATGTACACACTCTATCTTATGAAATTTTACCCCAAAATAATAATTATTAGGTATATAGGCCTCATGATTAGTTGGCATTGTTTTATGTCATATTTTTAAGGAATATAAACGTTTTCTAGAGTAACAACTCCTATCATTTTCACGATACTACACATCAAACCAAGGTTATAATAACCCCAAAACACTAAAAACAAAACCTTACCACAAATATGGCCTATAAATATCGTTACTATTATTGCCTATTGCAATACACAAACTCGCAAGTAAAATTACTCTCCTCTTTATTCAGGTTACTCTTCCTTTCCTTTTTTCAATAAGAGTTTTCTTAAATATTGATCAATAAAATGACGTAATTTTATTATTATCTTATACAATAAGATGTTTTGTTCTCTACAATTAGTGACAACTAGAATTCATATGATATTTTTAGCACTCATAATTCTTTTTTACAAATGTTGTATTATTTTCTTCACAAAATATTTACCCTTTTTCATTTTTTCTCTCATTTTAATATTGTTCTTTTATTTAGAATTTTTGAGTTTACGTAATAAAAATAATATATGTTCGTTGCTAAAATATGTCGAGTATCAACATCGTTTCTCTTTTTTTTTTTGTCAAACTCAACATCGTTTCTCTGTCTCCTTATTTTTCAAGATTCAAAAAAAAAAATTATGTGTTTTTTTTTTGTTTACTTGTTTTCTTAATTCCAAAACTGATTTTTTTTGCCGAAATATGAGAATATTATCTCGAGATTATTCTTTTGTAAATTATGTGTCTCAAAATTTTGGCTTCAAATAAAGTTGATGAATAAAAAGAGAGTAAAAACCAGAGTGGTGTTTACATTTCATCAATTTTCTTACAAAGATACCATTTTATTTGTTGAAATTGTTGCTTAGTGTGTGTCTATGATTAAAACAAACGAATAGCTTCAATATTCCAGGTTGTTGTTCAAGCTAGAAAATGGAATCAATGTCCGAGAAAATTGGAGCAATGGGTGGTAACTCGGGACAACCATTCGACGATGGAGTTTTTGATGGTGTGAAGAAAATAATCGTCGGAAAAGACTTAGTCAGAGTAACTTATATCAAAATTGAGTATGAAAAAGATGGAAAATTCGAAGTCCGTGAACATGGGGACATGGCCATTATCGGAGAACTTGAAGAGGTAAGAAGAAATTATGACTTTATTCTTTGATTGGTCTTTATCAATTCACTACAAATTATGACTAAAAATATTAGTAATAGTTTGTGACGTTTTATATACAATTTTGTTACAAATTTAAATAAATTATAGTGATTCAGTTCTGTGACAATTTGTAACGAAATTGTTACTAGATTTACTCATCACTAATATACATTTGTGATCGGTTTCCGAACTGACGGCAAAAAGCCTGTCGGATTGACCGTTGGATATAGTCCTGTTTTCTTGTAATGATTGTAACTATTTACAAATCGTCACAAATTTGTAATAATATTTTTATATTGTGATAAATATGTGTTATTGTGATAAATTATTACGTCTTTACAAAAAAATATGTAGATTCACTTTCTAATGAAATATGAAATTCAGTTTTCAGTGGATTATCCAAATGAATACATCACATCAGTTGGTGGAAGCTACGACTTTGTTTTTATCCATGGGAAAACGCTGATCAAGTCTCTAGTTTTCAAAACTTCGTATGGAAGAACCTCACCGGTACTCGGTCACAAGACGTTTTTGGGACATCCAGCTGGGAAGGAATTCACGCTTGAAGGTAAAAGTGGAGGAAAGCTTCTTGGATTCCATGGACGTTCTGGTAAAGCTATTGATGCCATTGGAGCTCATTTCTTCGCCGTCAATACTTCTCTCAAGCACTTTAATCTTCAAGGAGGTAATGGAGGAAGAGCTTGGGATGATGGTGCTTTCGATGGTGTCAGAAAAGTTCTCGTTGGACAAGGTGGTAAGTTTGTGACTTATGTCAGGTTTGAGTATGCTAAAGGCGACAGAATGGTACCACATGCTCATGGAAAGAAACAAGAAGCTTCAAATGAGGTATCTTTATGTATATGTTAAGTCTTGTCTTGTATCATTTGAGATGATATCCCACATCGAAAAAAAAGAATTTTACTTTACTGAACATATATAAGAGATAAGGATATCCCTATTATTGGTTTCAATTAGAAGTTCATAATCTAACATGGTATCGGAATCAAGTTCGCTAAATGTGTAGTTGTTGCATATCCAATAGGTTCTAAGAGTCTAGTTGTGTCAACGAGATTGTGGGTTTGGACTAACACCCACCCACATTTCGAAAATAGAGAATTATACTCTAATATATTGAAATTAAACTTGATTTTGGGTTAGGCTTAATTATGGGTTAGTG
>OVBA01007699.1:0-13888 GCA_900406435.1 Lepidium aucheri | reverse complement strand
TTTTCCCTCACGGTTGAAGAAGAGCCAAGTGGAAAAACAGAAGGTTCTCTTAGACAAACAAATGAGTGGGATTGAAGTAAAAATTCCTATCTTGGATTATTTTGCTTTGATTCCACAGTACAAGAAATTCTTGAAGGACACTCTAAAGGAAAGAGAAGAAGAGTGCATGGCCATTGGGATAGGTCATCCGGATCACTCATTATACCAATCCTTCCACATCAAAGGAAAAGATTCATTGCGGAAAAATTAGGTGATCCGGGAAGCTTCACACTTCCTTGTGCAGTAGGGCATCTCACATTTATCAATTGCCAATGTGACCTTGGAGCATCTATTAGCTTGATCCCACTAACAACTGCACAAAAACTGGGATATTCAAACTTTAAAGACTGAAAAATCTCCCTGGTCCTCGCCGATAGAATGACAAGGAAGCCGAGGGGACTGCTCAAGGATGTTCCGATTAGCCTGGGCAGTGTGTTGGTTCCTATGGACTTTGTGGTACTAGAAATGGATGAGGAGCCCTCTTATCCACTACTGTTGGGAAGACCATTCTTGGCATCAGTAGGAGCTCTGATTGATGTAAGGAATAGGACCATCGAACTCAAGGTCGGAGAAGGGATTGGAATGATGTTTGATTTAAAGGAAGACAGGAAGAAGCCAACAATCGATGGGCAATGTTTGGAAATTGAGGGAACACTTAAAGAAGTGGCTGATGGAGCAAACGAGTGAACTCTGGTTCCCTATGCAGAACCATACTAGAAGTATGAAGAGTCGAGCTTGAGACTCTAAACAAGCCCACTTGGGAGGGAATCCCATGCTTATCCTTTATTTTTAAGAACCCATTTTAAATTTCATTTTTAAAGTCAATTTAGTTTTGTTTAAATTTTAGGAACAGCCTTTGCTAGTTAATGGTTATTATTGCTTGGTGTTTGAAATCTTGGTCTCAGGTTTGAGGAGTTTTTGAGGAAGTGATGCCCTCATAAAGCCAAGATAGAGTTGGCCTCGCAACAAGGAAGGCTGGTAGGAAAGAAACAGCGGCGGAACTCAGCAACTCACTGCCGGTCCGCCGTGATAACAAGCCTCGCCAATACATCATCCAATCGGACAATGAGGATGACAGTATTTAGATGAGGATGGAAATTCCGATCACGGAACAAATGAGGAGATTGGCGACGGAGCCGATGGACTGGAAATATGAGCACGAAAAAAGTGGTTGGGCTCAAGAAAACAGAAAAGGCAAACAAATTGCCTCGCCGAGCAGGACCGAGGATAGCAGCGAGGACGCTCCATATGTCCAACCCTCGCCGATGGATGCCCGAGTATGAGAGCGAGGAGGAAGCAGAACCAGAGAAGAAATGGCGTCAAACAAGGTCTCGCCGTGTGATTGAAGATCTGAAGAAGAGCGGATACACTAAGAAGGAGGTAAAGAAGGCTTACCAAGAGGATGAGAAAGAGAAGAAGAAGAAATCCACAAGAGAAGAGGAAGACTCCACAAGGGCATATGCGGCTTTGAGGGCTATGGGTATAAAAGGTACTTTCTTTCCACACTCTGGAACCATGAGGAGGTTAGGGATCACTGAGGAGGTAGATAGGGTTTTTGGTGCACTGGGAATAACCACATGCATGTACAACATGGCGAGCTCTTACCTTGAGAAAACCTTGCAATTCCTCGCCACGGTGAAATTCTGAGTCTTTGCCAAGTCCGAGACAGATGAGATCCAGAAGAATGGGCCACGTTTTATCAGATTCAAGGTTTATGGGAAGGAGTACGTGGTAACATTGAAGGAGCTAGATGTGATATTCAGATTCCGAGCCGATGAAGCGGATTACCCGAATATAGACGAGGTGGAAACCGATGAAGTTTGGAATATGCTGTCCGGTGCTAAAGAGTATGATACATCAAGGAGCACGGGAAGCTGGATCAGAAACCTAGCACTCAACTATGCAAGGAGGGCAATAGCCAATGTCATTTTCGCAAGACCTCGTACCTCACCAATCAACCTCAACGAAATGCACATGATGGTAATGGCGATGAAGGAGATCGTGGGCGTGACTCTAAGCGGACGAAACACTAAGGGAGATGATGGGAATTCCGTACTTTCATTCGTGTTGGTAACCCACCTTACTACATACCGAGCACGTGCCAAGACATAATTAGGGAGAAAGACAGGAAAGCCGAAGCACATTTACATCGGAGGAGTGGTTGCACGGATACTAGAAGCCACATGTGTGCCATTGAACACCGGGAAGCATAATTGGGTTCCACCCCAATTTATGGACTTGCACTACCTTCAAGGAGCGAGTATCCTAGCCAAAAACGAGGTGCAAGGGTAAGCCGTTTACAAGTTCAGCCACCCGGAGAAAACGGATGCCAGAATACTCCTCCCCTGCCCGAAGTTCACCTGACTTGATACAATGGAGAATGTCAGTTTCACACCTCCCCTTTCAGCACTACTCGGAGAGCACCAGCGAGGACAAGCTCCACAACAAGATGAGGAAGCAGATGAGGAAGAGGTTGACCCAGAATCCTATTTCTTCAAAGAATTCACTGAGAAGAACCAAGGGACAGCCAGCAAGGAAGCTCACAAAAGGATTGGGAAGCTCCAGAAATTAGGGAAGTGGCTGGTCAGGATTGGCTGGACGAGTGCAAGAGGATGTGGGCAAAGATCGATGGATTGGAATCCGCGCTCAAAAAGACAGAGCCTCAACCTCGCACACACGACTCGCCACCACCAGCGAGGAAACACTCTATTGTAGCAGAGCCAAGCCCGCGCCAAGAGCAACCATGACGCCAGTCAGTGGATACAACGCAAGTATACAAGAGATCCGGAGGCAAGGGACGGAAATACCACAGCCAAAAGCCTCAGGAAGGATCCTCACGCGCATCCCTTACCGACCAGAAGCATTCAAATTGGCAGCAGCACACCGCACCCATGGAAGGATTAGCTCCAAGAGGGTATCCAGACCCTTAGAACTACACTCTTGAGGATATGAATANCAAGCCCGCGCCAAGAGCAACCATGACGCCAGTCAGTGGATACAACGCAAGTATACAAGAGATCCGGAGGCAAGGGACGGAAATACCACAGCCAAAAGCCTCAGGAAGGATCCTCACGCGCATCCCTTACCGACCAGAAGCATTCAAATTGGCAGCAGCACACCGCACCCATGGAAGGATTAGCTCCAAGAGGGTATCCAGACCCTTAGAACTACACTCTTGAGGATATGAATACCTCAACCGCTCATTTGTTCAACTTCTAGGTACCAAACTCCATCCTTTGTAAATACATTTTCATTTTTAGTAAGTAGCTTTCTTTGTGTTTGTCCAGACAACTCTCTCGGACTTTTATTCACACAAGGGACTGTGTGATCTAAGTTTGGGGGAGGGGTCTAAAGTGCTCTCACGTGGTTGCTTGTGTTCTTACTTTCCATTTTTGCATGCATCCCACTTAGGTTGTAAAAATCCGTTTAGATTTTTCTTTGTTGCATTTGCTTGTTGCATTTCATGGCACTTAAGGCATTTCATCTTTACTTTCTGTTGTTTATTTTCTTATTGTTGTTTATGTTTATGGTGATGAAATCTCCTTTGATCCTCCACTCTCAAATCATGAGAAGTGAGTAGATCCTTGTGGATCTTGAGGGTAGGGAGATCGGAGGTGAAATCTCCGATACACTCGCCTAGCAAACATGGATATGATCCAATCTCTTCTCATATAACCAAGCTTAAGGCCGATCTCTCCCTAATCAAGAGAGATCTTGTTTAGGCCGAAACCTAAAGCTAGCGCTAAGGGAATCGGAGACCAAGTGTCATATGAGAGATGGTTTGATCCACCAAAGAGAGATCTAGCATGTGGATCAGTCATTAGATGTATTGGGCTGGACTTTAGGTTTTTGATCCGGTATGATCGCGGCTCGTGTCGTAATGGATCAGCCAGATCGGAAAGGGGTCTTCACCATGAGAATGGGTGGATCTAGCTTGTCCTGGTCTAGAGATCACCATATATAGCTTGGCGAGGTTGGATCGGCGAGTTTACCGCCAATCAATCACCTCCTATCCTCTAGATTCATGTTTATTATCCAAGATTTATGTATTGTCATTATCTTGCTCTGTTTTGTGATCTTTTCTATGTTTTTGAATGTTTTGTTCTGTTTTTATTTTGTCTCGTAGTGTATTTTTTCCTTTGTGCTAGTTTGAGAGTTCACTAGAAATATAGCCTATCTTTGTGACAGATTGGTAGGTTGCCTGAACTAGAATCTGGTATTAGATAAGTTACTTACAAGTATTCACTGAGTATTGGTTCGACACATCCACCTACTTACCACTACCCTTCAATGATTTGATTGTATAGACCAAAAAATCTTGTTATCACCAAGCAAGTAGAAAAGAAAAACTAAGAAGGATAGGCGACTCGACTTCCTGGGTCAAGTCGAGTCATTGGACCGTCAAAAGTGGAGTTGACTCGGCTCATTTAGTGCAGTAGGATTCGTTGAGATATAAGTCCCGTCGTAAATTGATCTGTTGACACCACAAGATAATCTAAATTCCTGTTGATTTGTGGTTTGAGTTGTCGTTGCTGTTGTGATTCAAAATGTCATTGCCGTTGCTGTTGGTTTGTAATCTGAGTTACCACTACTATCCGATCCGAGTTGCTCCTGCTATCCAATCTGAGTTGATGTTGTTTTCTCTTCATTCCTAGTCCAAGCTTCCTCAAAATAACTCCAAATGCAATATGTATGCTATGAAAATGTAACATATACGAATAAACTACAAATGACTTTATTGTAATGTAAATATAATAGATATGCATAAAATGAATTAAAATGGTACCTAAAACGTGCTAAATGCGTGTATATCAACCATCCCTCGGCTTCCTCCCTGAAACCATATATCCTGCATATATCCCTAATCATCATCGTGATGTTCCTCCCTTGTACATGAACGTGAAGTATGCAACCCATATTGCAGCATGGGAATCTGCAGCCAAGTGGAGATCACATGTAGCTTAAACTGTCTGACAAGCTCCGGGTACAGCGTGTAAGCAGTCCATCCAAATGTACCCAAACCTAACCTCTCGAGCATCTTAGAAACATCATCCAGAATCCCAAGCTTGTCCATAGTGGTTGGATAAAAGAACTTAGTTTGTAGCATCTTGTTCCTGAGCAACTGATCATAGAATATCCCATGGAATTCTTTCCATCCATCTTCGGTCTTACACTTCATGTAAGCTTGGTCTGCCTTCAGCAGAGTTGGATCAAACCTGTTACCCAAGTTTTTATCACACGGCTGCCCATCAGGCCTTGGCCATGGCAAATGTGCCCTCAAATTCGAAGCACTAGACCTCTTTCCTATTTTGAGGTTAGATGACCTCCTGAGCTTCTTCGATGGTACCCTTGGTTTGTTTGTTCTGACCATTGTCTGCAAACAACCAAATCAGAGAAAAAGCAGATAATTTAGTTTCTCCATAAAGGGATGAGAGTGTCAAAAATATGAAATTTGAAAGAGATTACTGTGAATTATTTTGTAAATCATTTAGCTGCACAAGCAAACATCCAGCAATGCATCAATTAATCATACATTATCTCTATTCCCTGACCTGAATTCCCTAAAATTCTCCTTCCACCTAACACATCGATCTCTAAGAAAAAATCAATCTCATTCTGGGCAAGTGGGTTTTGAAATCACTACACAACAATAATAGGGAATTGATTTTAAACAATTAAGCAACAATCAATCGAAATTCATAATCTCTCAAAATTCCTCCAATTTTGCAGACTGTAAATCGGTGACAGGAAGCATTACTTTTTCTGAACTAGAATGACAGTTGGATAATCAGAAAGATGATGAAAATCCGACTGGATTAGGGTTTTGAATCGTTGAAATCCGTTAAGAAACAAAGAAATTATGGAAGATTGAAAATTTGGTGAAAATCTCCTCAATATCGCCCAAGAACAATGTATTTCTTAAAAATTTTGACTTTTGATCCGAAAACCCTTTTGTTTCTCCTTTAAAAGGTATTTTCTGGTTCAATATAAGTGAATTGAACCGGTTTTTCCAAACAGGAGACTTACCTGGTTCGATAATCGATTGATCTGGGTGACGATCGATCAATCAACGCTTTTTCCAAAATTTCCCTCTTTCGATGATCGATCGATCTCCTATGGTGGTTGATCGTTGGATCATGCGCATGGTCCTTAGTATTCACGATCTATCGATCATGTATCTGGAGATCGATCATCCAATCGAGTGTAGTCCTTACATCTCCATGATCGATCGATCATCCAATCGAGTTGGGTCCTTACATCTCCATGATCGATCGATCCTTGCCTTGATTGATCGATCAAAGCCCTCTTATGAAATTCTCACTTGAAACTAATCAAACCAAAACGAAAAATTAACTGAAAATAGAAAAATTATGAAAACTACCTAATAGTGGGTTGCCTCTCACTCAGCGCTTGTTTAGAGTTATTAGCTTTACTTTCATGCCACTTAGATGGTGGATTGACTGTTGGGAGGAATATTCACTCCCTTAATCTTATCTTCACCAATGATGAAGTTCTTTAGTTGTTCATCATTCCTGTGGAATTCAGCTCCTGTAGCGTCTAGCAACAGTACAGTTCCATCAGGAATCTCCTTCACAGAATATGGTCCTGAAGTCTCAAGTCCAAGTCTTCCTGCAAGAACCTTAAGATACAATTTTCAAACAACAAACTCATCATATTTATCAGACTTAACATTAAGCATACATGTATCGTTCTGCTCAGCTGAGTCCTCTACAAGCTCACGACAAACATTGTACTCTTCATCTGATTCATACTTGAGTTCACAACTTCCCAAACCTGTACAAACCAAATCTTCAAACCCCAAAATTGCCTTTTTCTCATTAGAAGCACTGATCATTCCACACAAGTTACTTGTTGAAGCTCTAATTGAGTAGGAAACTTCCTTGTCAACGTTTTTCAGTACAACCCTCTTGTTAGGAAATTTGATTTTTGCTCTAACTGTATTGAGAAAAGGTCTTCCCAACAAAATAAGAACTGCTCCACCTCTATCCATCTCAACCACTGTGAAATCGGTTGGTACTCTGCAGTTTCCTACCAGAACAGTAAAATCGACTAACCTTTCCCTTGGGCTCTTAGAAGTCGCATCTCCAAAAGAGATGGACCAGTTGTGCTCATGCATCAGATCAGACCCCAACTTCTTCATCATCTCTAGAGAGATGATGTTCACACTTGCACCGAAATCACATAGTGCATCACTGAAAATCAGTTTTCCCAAGATGCAAGGGATGGTGAACTCTCCTTGATCTTCTAGCTTAGTCAGCTCTTTTGGAAAAGGGATTGGAGGGTTGTACCTCCCTTGCTTACTCGTAGTACAATCCTCAACATTAGACTTAACAACATTGCATGATTCCTTCGGATTCTTCTCAACTTTTCCAGGTAGAGCTCCCTGAGGTGTCCTCATAGCTTCAGCAATTTGAGCTACTTGAGTGTCTTGCTTCTTCAGATGTACAGAAACTAACTCAAACTTGCTATTCAAATCGTTATACATGCTGTCTACCATGGTGTTGAGCTCGCATGTTGTCTTCTCCTGCTCGGTTGCAAGCTGCAGGATCAAAGCCTTGATCTTATCATTCGAAGTTCCTGAAGAGCTCGCTGGAGCTTGCTGCTGTAGTTCCTGCTGATACGGCTAGTAAGGTTTCTGCCAGTTGCTACCTCTTGAGTTCTGGTTGTAAGGCTTTTGATTGTTCCATCTCTAGCCAGAACTTTGCACAAATGACTTCCCTTGAAAGGGTGATCCCTGAGGCATTACCGGAGCTAGAAATACTACATCCTGGGTGTTCTCTATGTTTGTGCTCTTGTAAGAAAGGTAGTTCGGATTCTGACCCTTGTTTTGCCAGTTCACATAATCAACTTCCCTCTGCTCATCTGACAACTCTGAATCATCCTGAACCTGCACAACCCTATGCTGTCATCCAGCTGATGTACACCCCTTTGACTCCCTTCATTTGCTTTGATAAGCATATCGAGTTTCTCAACAATTTCATCGATCCTCTGAATCTCCACACTGTTGACCTTTCATCCTCGGTCATACTGTGGACAGTGACTCCTAGAACTTGCAGCCAAGTTATCAATGAGGGTAAAAGTTTCATCCCTTGTGTTCGTCATAAAATCTCCATTGCTTGCTGCATTCAAAGAGTTCTTGTACTCCTAATCAATTCCACCATATAAGGTGTTTAGCAACTGCTCATCGGAATACCCATGGTGTAGACACTCTCGTTGGTACTCCTTAAAACGCTCTCAAGCTTCATTCATAGACTTACCAGAATGTTGCTGAAACGCTGAAACCTTACTTCTTAAGGTTGTAGTCTTCGATTTGGTGTAGAACTGATCCAAGAAGGCAGCTCTAACTTCTTCCCATGTGGTGAGTGAACCTGAAGGCAAAGATTGCAACCATCTTGAAGCTTTATCAAGAAGCGAATGGTGGAACAACTTACACTTAACATAGTCCGCATGAACTCCATTCAAACTCGTTGTACTACACATATCTTCAAAGTTCTCAATGTGATCCATCGGGTTCTCTCCCGGAAGACCGTTAAAGACATATTATTTCACTAATCCAATCAGATGAGGCTTGATCTAATAGTCTTGCCTTTGGATAGGTGGAGGGTGAATAGCAGATGTATTCTGGTAATATGTATGAGGTGTGTCTATATCACCTATAGCTCGCTGCTGAGGCTGTTCCTGCTGCCTCCTAAGCATAGCTAAATCCCTCTAGAACTTTTCAACCGTTTGCTAAACATTTTGATTTCCCTGTAAATTGTTCTGAACTTCAGGATCTTGTGGAAGTTGCTGGATTTCGCGATCCATGGCTCTTGCTTGTCGGTTTTCACATTCAACTCTAGCAAGTTCCTCGTTATCAAAACCCAGTACATTTTCTGATCCTTGACTTCTTCTGACCATAAATCTGAAATAAAAATAAAAAGAAAACACAAAAGAAAAACATAAGTACAAGATTATATAGACTAGAAATAGAAAGGCAACCAATTGGTTCCCTGGCAGCGGCGCCAAAAACTTGATGTCACAATTTTTTTACCCTATGAATCTACTCCAAGTGCACAATAATGTAGTAGTAGTTGTTAGGGATCAAATCTACAAAGAACCAAGTTTACACTTTCGATTATTCAACTCTAACTCAAGCTATACCAAAGAGTAATTCAAATGAAAGACTAATAACTTAACGGTTTGCAAGTATGATTAAAGGCATTAGGCATCAGGTATTCATCAGGAAATAAGAATCAAACCATGGAAAATATTCATGAACTATCAAGTACAATTCTCGACTTGAACATAAGAGTTTAATAAACCCACTGTCATGGTATCTATGACTCTATCTAACAACCTAGAGATCCTAACTATCGTTGGTTCCAGATTGTAAATAGGCTTCACGAATTCGTTCAATTATCCACAATTAATCCTAACAATCAACTATCATTGTTTAAATTCGATTGCTCATCGATACTAGCTCAGGAGTTTAACAAGCTTTTGGAAAATAAACAACCTAAGATCATAGATTAGGTGATCAGGCTAATTTAAGCATTGCACACAAGTACAGATGGAGAATTCTAATCATCGAATCCTATTTGATCTCCAATCAATGATTCGTAAACCCCTAGAACCCCTGAACCTGAAAATTAAACTACTCAGACATGATTAAGAATGAAACAAAAGACATGATGATAAAGAACATGAAATTGCAATTGAGTTAATGAAAGGGTTTAAGAAATCTTCTCAAAAGTATAGGGTAATCTTCTCCCTGCTTACAAAGACCTCTCTCAGCCAAAATAAAAATCTCTATGTGTGTCTCTAAAAAACGAAAATAGGCTTTTCTAGGTCCTAAAAATCACAGGTACAAAATAGAAAAATTTAGGTTTTTACTCCTCGCAAGGTCGAGGATCGATCGATCAAAGGATTTATCGATCGATCAAGGGGTTGGTCGATCAATCAGTGTTGAGTGCTTCATCTCCCAAAGGTCTCGGTCGATCAACGGGTCGAGTGCAGCTCTCAATGGGAAGCATGGTTGATCTATCATGAAATATAGGTCGATCGACAGGTCGAGCGCAGTTCTCACTGAGGAGAGTGATCAATTGATCATAAGATGGAAGTCGATGAACGGGTCGAGCGCAACTCTCACTGAGGAGAGTGATCGCCCGATCAAGAGGGTTGATCGCTCGATCGCCAATCTGCTGCTGAAATTCGAGAAACTACTTTGATTCGTCCTGAACCATGCTCTGCGGCCGTAATCCGAATTTAACTTGTTTTCCACGTGAAAAGACTATAATGCAGGTAATCATTATGAAAATATGCGAATTGATGAGTTTAAAACCGGTAAAATGAGGTAAAATCACAATCTGTTCTGCTTTGTAGTTGTTTAGATTTCCATGTTTGCTTGTTCACTATTTATTACAGTTTCTCGTTGTTAAAATAGCTCATTTAGGGTGATAGAAATTCTTCAATTAGATTTGGCTTGAATTAGAGTAGTATATCATATTAGGATTGCTAGTTATACACCCACTTGGATTGACAACTTTTGTGCTACTTCAACACATTAGTACAATAAAATTTGAGAACTAGTGAAAATCTTGTTACCAGTTTCAGACACCATTTTCTTGATAAATGGAAATAGAAGTTCAATAACTTTCTATTTTCCATCTCCACCGAGACGCAGTAGAATGATACCATAAACGTAAATTTCATCTTTAACATTTGCTAAGGCAGCCTCGCAGAACAAATTTTTAAACCCTCATTTTTTATATTTCATAAAAAATAAGATAATTGCTAACCAGTAAAAAGCTTCCAAATTTTCATTATGGCGCAAACAATTGTATCGTATGATCACTACTATTGGACCATCTATCTTTGGCCTTTGGTTGATTAAAGCAACTATGAATTTTGCTTGATTCTCAGCCGTAGCTAAGAGAGACTTCTATAATGTGAAAAATAATTTTCTAGGCTAGGTTAAACTAATAACATAATTCGATGGTAATTGTGTGAAAGCCCATTTTGGTATGTATAATTTTATTTAGCTGTAATCTATGTTCAAAATATCGCAATGCAATAATTAGGCGGTCAAGGTTCGACTAGCGCCTAACTAATAATTCTGGGATTATACGAAGATTACTCTAGACCTAGTTTATGGTCTTTGTCTAATTGTATGTGATATATATTATATTTAGTATATGAATAAACGACTTAAAAGTCAAGAAGCAAGTGGTCCAGTTGGCTTGCCTCTGATGTAACTTAGCATTAGGTGAGGGTTCAAATTCCGCCAGCTGAATAATTTGGCTATAAATTAGGTTTTTGTCGATCCCATTAATAAAATGAATGAGTATGGTTGACAAAAAAAAAACGATGTAAAGCTGTGGTGTTATTGTCTTAATGTCAGTGGTTCAAGACTCTAACATGCATTTTTTACTTCTTTTTTTTGGGTTTGCATTTAGTAATGGGTAAAAGAGACAAGTTCTTTTCATCTTCTTTCCTAATTTTCTACGACTTGCAGACCTAGCGATGGCGGCTCCTTATACTTTCGATTTAGTTCATCGTTTTTTCCTTTTTTACATATTTGCACCACATAAACATATAGATCTACCAAAAATTAATAGATTCTAAAGAGAAAACAAACATAAAAATAAGTCTTTATAATAATTTCAACTAATCCATTGAGTACGCTCAATCGCGGCGGTTGCTCTCTGCCGAGCGATTTTTCGCCGCCTAGGTGGTCCTAGTCGGACAGTAATAATTCGGATTTAAGATCTGACTATTTAGACATAAAATGTTGGTGATTCACTTTCTATGGGACCAATAATTAGTCATAGACATATTATCCAAAAACCGATATGTGATTTGTCGTATTCCATCCTAAATTTTGGATATCCGGGATAATAGGATTCTGATCCGATTAATAAAAATTACGGATTAGTGGGTACGAATCTAGATCCGGGTAATAAAATTTTCTCCAAATATTTGGATCCAATCCGGTTTACAATATTTAGTATATTATTTTTATAATATATAATATTTCTTATAAATAATTTTAAATGTGTTAATGTGTAGATTCATTTTAAATTTTCAACTCATGAACTATGTATTTTTTTAGGTGCCAGTGTTAGAATTTTTTTGTTGTCAACATTGGGTCACAATTGGCGGGCCCATTAGCCAAGTTCCTACATAATGTAGGCAGTAGAACTTGATCCCAAGATATGTAAGTGCGTCTGACTTTAGTAGACTTACTGCCTGCCACGAGACTAAATGCCACTTGTAGTTAAAATTTAACATAAAAAACTTTGTTATTCTAAAATTTAATAATATTTTAATATCAATTAAGGGATATTTCGGACTACGCCCGGTATTGTTTAATATGAGCTTTAACTTGCTTATGACATCTACCGTATGCAAGATAAAAATTTGTAGTATTTTGTAATTGTATAGAAGTGTTAAGAGGAGAATGTGTAGGTGATTACCAAAGATTTTTCTCTTGGTATCGGCAATGGATGAGAAAACTTTGAAAGTCCGTAGTCTGAACTTTTGCTCATTAATTGTCTAATTCTTCACGAGTACAAGTACGATAGTGGTCTTGTCCGTGTAACATATGACATATTTGGATTAAGGAACTTTGAAATAGTCCTTGGAAGTTTTAAGCATGAAGATTTTTATTTTAAAAATTGTGTTGGGCTTCAATGTTTACTTGTATCGGAAGACCCGGTTTGCTGAAATAAATCCCCAAGCTACCTTTGAATGTGAGCAATTGGTTAGATATGTAGAATGTGATGAGGATTTTCGTGAAGAAAAATGGTAAGTATACCTTGAAATCAAGAAGTAGTAATTCAATGCCCATAACAATGTTGCTCTTGTTGTAATTTCATGGTTCCCAATGATGAACCTGGCGGACTAAAATGTCATCGTTGTAAAATTATCCATTTAGTTGCTTGAAAATTCCAAAACTCTGTGGTTGAGAGGGAGAGGACTTCTCTGCCGCCATATTGAAACCTTCTGAAGTTGGTGTTTAAGAATGGTAGATGTTAGGTCTGTTTTTTATAGGGGTATTTGGCAGTAATTGCTAGTTATGATTACTCTTACATTTTAATTTAATGGTAGATAGTGGGAAGAAAAGTGGGAGTGCTGGTAATTAATTGAGTTTTTAAGTTTTAGTAATTACTTTTTAATGGAGTAACAGGCCCGGGAAGTGTAAAGCTTTCTGGTGGGGAATGTTTATCTTACCATGTTTTTTGCAGGGTGATATTGAAGTGGGTATTGAATGGTTTGTAGCTACCATTAACATGTCTATTTTGTGTACAAATTAGTTAAGACAGAGAAATCTATTTCTTCATATAAAATAAGCACAAATTTAATGGTTCATGTTGTGATTCAAATTTATGTGTTTGTATTTAACAATGTAGAAATCCCAAGTGAAGTAATATTATTTGTAAAAACCAAATGTTTACGATTATTTTGGTAGTTAGAAACACACCATTGCTACATAAATGCACACTTGGTAAGAATTATAGGACATTTAAAAGAGTTTATCGGTGAAGCAAATCTCTTCACTAACCATTGTGAAAACGTAACACTACAAGAAAATAAGGCATTTTCCTACGGAAAAAAAAGTCGTGNTTTCGTTGGTTAAGAAATCTCGACAAAACCCCACGACTCTAAAGATAACGATGGGTTGTCGTAGGAAAATAAATTTCGGTCGGTTTTCGTAGCTCCCGAAACCAACGAAAACCGACCAACTTATAGTGGTCGGTTTTGATCGGGATTTCGTATATTGGTCAGTTATGGTTGGAAATAAATCCCACCAAAACCGACCACGTATATATATTTATTAAAAAATTAT
>OVBA01007698.1:0-13982 GCA_900406435.1 Lepidium aucheri | reverse complement strand
TAGTGAAATTTGAACTCTAAACGATTTTCCTAAAACTTGTGTAGATTTTGAAAATTTCGGGTTTAGGGTGTTACAAAAAACTTCATAGTCTGAATGAAGTCTTGACAGACTGCTTTTGATTTTGTGCGCTCCTATAGACATATATGCTATAAATGTTAACCCAAAAAATAGTAATAAAATGATTAAAATCTCTGAACTTCTTCATTATGTCTTTATTACTAAATAAGAAATCTGCATTGTCTTCTCACATTTATGGACATAAATTATATTTTCCTATAGTTAGTTATAATGATTTACAATTGCAAAAAAAAAAAAGAAAGAAAAAGGTCTGCATATTCTGTTGACCAGTAATGAAACCCTAAAAAGTTTATTTTATTTTTAAAGTTATTTATTAGAGATCTTTCTTTATTTATTTTTAATTTTGTCAAAGGGTACTTTCTAAAATTTTATTGTATATATATAACACATAAACATAATGAAACAGTCATTATAAAAGAAACCAGAACAAAGGTTTTTCCTAATCACTCTCTAGTATTTAAAAAACCTCGGTATTAATTTTCTACGTTGTAATATTGATCATGGCCAAGCTTTCATGTTCTTATTTCCTTGTACTCATGCTTCTCTTCTCTGGTAATTTCATACTCTTACAGATCTGGAAGTGTATCTAACTGTATATGAGTTTTGTAATCATATATAATACGATATTTTGTTTTGTAGCTTTTTTAATCTTTGAAAGAGCTGAGGGAAAGAGATGTCATGTGACAATTGACAAAGAAACTCCATGTGATCTTGTGAATTGTCGTTTAAGCTGTTATTCTGGTTATAACGGAGTTGGAAAATGTTTTGACGATCCTAAAGTTCCTGGACCTTCTAATTGTGGTTGTGTCTACAACTGTTAGATCAATTATATAAAATTGGCAAAAATAAATTTGAAATTTCTGTAATCAATCGATCTGAATTAAAAAAAAATGATATCTTCATATGATTCAATGATTTAACTTAAGAATATTTTGGGATTTCAATTATATATAAAGAGATTTCGTTTATAAAATATGTTCTTTTGATGGTGATTTTCCTAGTAACTTAAGCATACTTTAGAACTATATTATATAAAAAAAATCAGATTAATCGAAAATTTGGATTGAGATTCTTTTTCCTAACATTATTTAAAATTTCAAAATATATGTTGTGTAGAGAAATGAAATTATACAAATAATTCCGTTAAAAATAGAAATTATACTTATTATTAGATACCTTTTACTTAATTCATTCATGTAAAACAGGGTTTAATGTTCACCATATATGTATATCGGTGAGTAAATACCGTTCTGATATCAATCTTTATGTTCACCGATGACAAAATATATTAAAGTCTAGCTACTAAGAAAAACGTGTCTCAGACCATCTCCATTGAAGGTTCAAAGGGGAGGGGGTTTATTGCACAAAAACAAAAAAAACTAAAATTAAATATGATTAAAACTAAGAACCAACTCTTGCAGACTCACAACTAAGAACCGAGTTCAGCAATTGTTTCGTGGGCCCTACAACACGTGGCAGCCCACGATTAGTCTATTTTTTTTTTTTAAGAACCCCTAGAGGAGTTCTTTGATGAGGATGCCCTAGAAGGATTTTTTAAGAACCCCTAGAAAGATTCTTTGATGATGAGTTCTCATCATTCACACATAAAACAGATAAGAAGAGACTTTTCAATAGTTTTTTTGGGTCCGATTGTAGGGTTCTAATATTTATGCTCAAAATATCTCGAATTGGGTTCTAGCCGGTTCAGGTTCAACACTCGATGTAAGCTTAGGAGGCTACGACTATACAATGCGGTTAATCAAGAAACCTGGTTTCGCTATCATTTTGTTAACCGGAAATATAACCGACTCAAAATCCAAGAATGTCGGTTTTATCCAAAGAAAGAGGTATGGCTTGTCTAAGCTTCTCCTCGGTCAAGTTTTATTTGTTAAGAATGAACCAGTTCAATGACATATGCATAAACATCACTATCACTGTTTTTTTCTATGGAAATTGAATTTGATCAAGTAGTGACACTACAAGAAAAGAAAGCCTAAGCCTACAGTTTATCCGACGGCACAAATCTCGTGGGTTATATAGTCGATGACGGTTGATGGAAATTAATCATATTTTGAAGACTCGTCGGTTTCCCTCGGTTAATATAGCCGTCAGTTGTGGTCGGTTACAACTCCGATGACAACCAAAAACAGCCGATGGAAATCTACGGAGTTATGCGTCTCTCGGTTACTGTCGGTTTAAAAACGTACAGAAACCGACATCTCTCATATTAAATATGTTAGAATTTATTTTAAAAATAAAATACGTTTTCCATCGGTTACGGTGGGTTACAAAACCGATGGTACAAAACCGACGGTAACCCACGGTTTTACACATCCGTTGGTTGCGGTTGATTATCAAACCTACGAAAACCGACATCAAAGATATAAAATATGTTTTAAATTTTTTAAAATACAAATTACGCCGTCCGTCGGTTGCGGTCGGTTTGTGAACCTAAGTGATCCGACGGAGTGACATATCCGTCGGTTGCGGTGAATTCATTTATTCGATGGAAGCAGACGGGAGCATTAGTTAGAAACATTTTTATTAACCCATTACTGTTTGTAACCAATTTCCCAAGACTGTCGTGGGTTTCCGTTGGTTCTCAGACATATATATCACGAATTGAGTTCATTATTCTGCAACACAATCACAATTTCCTAAAAAAATAATGTCAAACTCGAACTTTCGAGCATGGATGGATGGACCGCGTTTCGATGAAACAACGGGAGAATTAATGGAAGAGTATGCTGAAGGGTATGGATTTTGCGGTATATCAAAGTTTACCGCTCGAAACTGGTAAGATATATTGTCCGTGTATTAAATGCCAGAATATAAAGTATATCACAGTTAAGAATGTTTGCAGTCATATATATCGTAGAGATATTTGTCCAAGTTACAAAATATGGTATTTTCATGGGAAAATGGCTTGAATATTAACTATGGGAGTTCAAGTGGAGTTGGTAATGTAAATGTAAGAAAGGAATTAGGTAACTCGGTAGACGAAGAAATAGATGTTAATCTAGGAAGCAATAATATCGGTGGTGTCGGTGGTGAGACCGGAGTCCCGGCAGGAAACAATGCCGGTACATTCGGAATGGTTAATGAAGCGTTTAGGGAGGATGTTCCAGTATTCACGGAGGCTAGGAATAGAGGTGAGGAACCAAATGCCGAAGCTAAGAAATTTTTTAGTATGTTAGATGCAGCGAACAAGCTGTTATATTTTGGTTGCAGTGATGATATTTCATCATTGTCGACAGCTGTTGAACTTATGAATATGAAAAATGATTGTAATTTATCGGAGAGCACGATGGACAGGTTCACTAGTTATACGAAAAAAATTCTGCCACCTGGTAACTCCCATGCGATAACGTATCACGACATCCAGAAATTGGTAAGCGGCCTCGGATTACCATATCATATGATAGATGTCTGCGAAGACAATTGTATGATCTTTTGGGAAAAAGATAAAAACGAGATCCGTTGTCGTTTCTGCAAGAAACCTCGATTCCAGGAAACACATGGAAGGAATCAGGTTCTTTTCAAGAGGATGTGGTATTTGCCATTAGGTGATAGGCTTAAGAGGTTATATCAGTCAGACCGCACTGTGACAACAATGAGATGGCATGCCAAACACAATTCAAGTGGTCAAATGTACACCCGTCAGACACGTGGCATGGAGACATTTCCAATCTGTTTATCCAGATTTTGCCGCCAAATCTAGGAATGTATATCTAGGTTTTTCCACTGATGGTTTTAATCCATTTGGGAAACATGGGAGACCTTATTCTGTTTGGCCGGTCATTGTAACGCCCTATAATCTACCACCACCGTTGTGTATGAAGCCGAAGTTCTTTTTTTATCTATTCTAATACCAGGCCCTGATCATCTTTGTAGGTCATTGGATGTATTTTTACAACCGCTTATTTACAAATTGAATGAGCTATGGGAGAATGGCACCAAAGCTTATGATGTATCTATATCGCAAAGTTTCCAGTTGAAAGCGGTGCTGATGTGGACAATTAGTGATTTTCCAGCTTATGGGATGCTATCTGGTTGGTCCACGCATGAGAGATTAGCGTGTCCTATATGTCAAGATAACACTGAAGCGTTCCAGCTTAAGCACGGAAGGAAGACATCATGGTTTGATTGTCATAGACGTTTTTTTCCTTTGGATCATCCATACCAGCATAGTAGATCATTATTCACTAAAAACAAGAAAGTGTTGTATGGCCCACTGAAAGAACCAAATGGCTTAGAAATTTTAACGCAGTTTAGAGATTTTGATGTTGAGTCAACAACGAGATGCGGAGGAAATAGACATTACCCTATCAGTGGTGTTCAGGAGTATCATAACTGGCATAAGAAGAGTATATTCTAGGAATTTGCCTTATTGGAAGGATCACCTTCTTCGTCATTATTTAGACGTCATGCACATTGAAAATAACGTTTTTGATAATTCTATCAACACTATTATGAACGTTAAGGGGAAAATCAAAAGACAATATCAAATCAAGATTAGATTTACCAGATATATGCGATAGGAAGCCGCTACATATACGTGGGAACAATACAATTGGGTCTGTACCAATATTCAGATTGAGTAATGAAAAAAGGTTCGTATTTATATTCCTTATGAATTTGGTATTGTCTGGATGTATAGTAGAACTATCTAAAATATTGTTCTTGTAGGTTGCTTTTTTTAATTGGATTAAATAGGAGGTAAAATTTCCGGATGGATATGCTTCAAACTTACGGAATTGCGTTGATAGTAATGAAGGAAAATTTTGTAACATGAAAAGTTATGACTGTCATGTTATAATGCAACGACTATTCTCCTTCGCGTTTGCCTACTTACTACCTAAAAATATTCATAAAGCGCTTGTAGGTATAATCGTAATTTCCAAATTGATAGCATAACTTCTATACTTATATATGAATGTGACATGCATTTTTCTTGGAATTCAGGTCTTGGAACATTTTTTTGGTGATTTATGTTCACGGAGTCTTATGATTGATGGAATTCAAAATTTAAATGATAAGATTCCAATCATCTTATGCAATTTAGAGAAAATTTTCCCTCCTTCTTTTTTTGACGTAATGAAACACCTACTTATTCATCTCCCACGTGAAGCAGGTAATCACTAATATTGAGGCAGATCATATTACTTTGCTTTTCATTTTCTGTGCAATGGAATAGGTTAATGCAAACTAAACATTTGCTTTGTAAACCAGAGCTAGGTAGTCCTATTCAATACCTTTGGATGATCCATTTGAACGATATATGTTCAAGTTGAAGAAAAAAGTTAAAAACTTGAGCCGAGTAGAGCGTTCGATTCTTGCCCAATGCATAAATGAAGAAACATCCATTTTTTCTTCTTTATACTTTCCAGCACATGTTCACACAAATTCACGGCGACCACCAAGAAATGATGATTGTGGTGAGAAACCTATTTATCCAGCATATGTGCCAGATATATTTACACAAATTGGCCGCCTGAGTGGAAAGCCAATAAGACGAACCCTTGCTCCGGAAGAACTTTAACATTCGCATATGTGTATTGCAACCAATTGCCCAGATTTAGGGGAATTTGAGAGGTTAGTAGTACCTACTCACGTGTGCTATAATTTTAGTAGTTAATAATTGTTATTATTAATATAATTTTTACAGAATTTACATGGCGCAAGTTCGGACCGCATACCCAAATTACACCAAAGAACAAATTCAAAAGATAAAAGAGGACGAGTTCACAGACTGGTTAAAATATTATGTACATTATATTAATTTAGTTGACTTTTAGAAATCATTGCTTCTATTTGCATAAAATTTATAACATCCTAAATTTAATATCGTAAGTCACACAAGCCACAACTATAGGACAATCTTTTCCCACTTGGTTAGAGGATTTCATAAATGGTCCACTACTTATCGCCAAATCATTTCCTATGTACTTCAGTCGTGGTTACGGATTCAAGGTTTTGAGGCTAGGAAGGAGAAGACCAACAAGTGACAACGGAATTTCTTCCACCTCGAGTGATATGGTATACTATGGTGTTTTGAAAGAAATATTGGAGGTACATTACCCAGGGTTTCTTGACTTAAAGTACATTTTTTGCTATTACGAATGGTACAATCCTTTTCTGGGAATCGGTGTACTTGTTGATGAATATGGAGTAACATCTGTAAATTCAAGAAGGAGGTTACCCAAGTACGATCCGTTCATCCTTGCATTACAGACAGATCAAGTTACTTATCTCCCGTATCCACGAGTGTCTAGCCATTTTGATGGGTGGATAACTGTGACATCAACCCCGCATAGAGGAAGACTCTTCGATATTTCAGACCATGATGTCATGCAACAAGCATCACCCGGGACATTAGGCCCATTGGATATTTTACTTGAGGTTGATCTATGTGTTCATATACCTTCCCAAGCATTAGGAACGGTCCATGATGTTTCTGACAACGACAACGGAGAATTTGGTGAGGAATCTGAATGTAGTTCAAACGGTGAATTTGATGATGATGGAACCAATATATGAGAAGCTAATTAATTATGTATGTCTCTGTGTAATTATTAATTTTGTAAACAGTTTATATGATGTTTTATTAGATTATCCTTGTATATTACTTTATTTTCTCCGGCATAATTAATGGTTTACAATACTTGTTTATAATAGGTAAACATATTGAAAAAAGACTTATGAATTAAGTGAGACTTAATTAATTGAACATAACAATTTGACATTAATTGTAACATAAGCAACCGACATAACCGAAATAAAAATGCAACACACATTACGAAACAAACTGAAGTAAATCATTTTAGGAAGCCGGACACAACAAAACAGCTTAACACATGTCGAAAATATGCCAACAGAATGACAACGCGAAGCAATGCTTGCAAACAATACGAATGTCAGGGTAATTAAATTGACAGGCCGGCATGTCCAACAAAGTCTCCCACCTTAGCAATCCACGATACAGCGCTCTTACTGGGTTGCTCATAGCTTGTATCTGGTCACAAACTTGATATCAAATGTAGCTTGCGTCTTCAATGTTAGGGACGTGTTGAAGAAATGACTCAAACATTGGAATATCTACGTCTTTGTTACCACAGAGGCATAGAAACACTGCACAAGTGAAACATACATAGAGTAGATGTGGTGCTGCATTGATAAGGTAATTAATACCTACTTGTGACATACCTGTCATGGCAAGGATTCGTAACCCAACTATGTACTGAGCGGTTATGTGACCAACATCAAGGCATCGAATAAGGAATGGTCGGTATGCAGATTCTGGTTCACCAAGTTGCGGAACAAAGATGAACTCATCAATGTCTATATGGCGTAGCATGTATGCAGAGTATACCATGTTCTTGAAATCAGGACCAGCGAATATAAAACCCTTTAACTCCCTTAAACCTTGCTTACCCACACGACAAACAATGTCGAAAATTAAATCTAGTGGAAGAGAACTCATTTTTTAAAATTGTAATGATACTACAATGAAGGAGCAAGGATCAGAATATATAGGAAAAAATCGTCGGTTTCTGTAGGTTTCTAAGCCGATGGAATCCGACAAGACTCGGTTATACCATCCCTGTTGTTGGTGTGACTCATCTTATCAGTCAGAAACGCACCAAGGGAAACCAAGGGAAGCAATAGTTAGGATCAAAGACCATCACACCAAACTTTATCTGGTCATTTCGAATCAGAAATTTACAGTCAGTGGGTTCCCATAAGTTTAGAAGCCAATGGAAGTCGACGGCTTGCCCAACTGGTCGGTTTTCATAGGATTGTGAGCCGACGGGAACCCACGGCTTGGAAAACCCGTCAGTTTCCGTAGGTTCATCAGCCGATGGGTTTGCCAATCCATTGGTTCCCATCGGCTCACTAACCTATGGGAACCAACAGGTTTGCCAGCCATCTGTTTCCATCAACTCACAAACCTACGTGAACCAACAGGTTTGCCAAGCTGTGGGTTTCCGTAGGTTTGTGAGCCGATGGGAACCAATGGCTTGGCAAACCCGTCAGTTCCCATAGGTTTCTAAACGGATAGAAAGTGACAGACTTAGCTGCAACCTACTTTGCGTGTGTCTTTGAGCCAATTAACCGATGGAAACCAACGGTGTAACGTGTTTTTAGTGAACCAACAGAAACCGATGGAAACTACACTTCTATAAATTGTCCGTCTGTTAGTGTTTGGTTGTCAATTAAAAAAAGATACCAGAATGTCTTTCCTACCTTACGATATAGTTCATGATATTGTTCGTCGTGTGGGCAAAGAAGGATTTCGAGAGTTAAAAAGTTTTATTAGTGCTGGTCCTATTTTCAAGAAAATGGTTTATTCAGAAGAAGTGCTACACGATGTAGACATTACAGAATACATCTTTAACATGCATCTAGGTGAACCCTACTCACCGTTCCGTACATTTCTTGAATGATGCAAAAATGGTGGTAACCATATTGCAGAATATGTGTTAGGGTTACGAATCCTGACAACTATTGGTCCGTATGAAGAAGATATTAGTCTCTTACTCAATGCAACACTACATCTACTCTATACATGTTTTGCAGCTGCTGCATTTCTCTGCCTGTGTGGTAACAAAGATGTGGGATTACCGGTGTTCCAGTCATTTCTTCAAATGGTACCGAATATTCATAAAGCAACCCACATAGCATACCGAGTTTGTGACCAGATACAAGATATAGCGACACCTGGTAGTCATTTATTTAGAGGAAGACTGAATTTTAACAAGGAATTTACCGGCCTGTGAATTTAATCACAGAGACAATCGTACTGTTTGCCACCACTGCTTCGGTCTGTCTATCTCTTAGATGATAATGGATATGATTTAGTTTATAAATGTTTGAATGTTTTCTAAGTTTAGTTATTATGTTTAAATGTCTCTAATTATGTTTTGAATGTTTTTAATGTATTTCGTATTGTTATATAATCTAATTTAAATCTTTGTTTTTAACTATATTATATGGTCAATGAATCGCAAATAACATCAAATTTTATAAACGATATTTTATAAAATAAACACATATTTATAAAAAATGTATACCAAATATCAAGTAAATACATATATTAGTTATGTAAATATTTATTTATACTTAAAATATACGGCCACAAATTATAGTTGTATTGATATTTAAAAATATATAATTCATCATACAGTATAATTGTACAGATATGTATAAAAATATTTAATAAATGTTGTTGTAGTTATAATATGAAACATTGACTAAAAAAAAATTGAGTTCCATCGATTTCCGTCGGGTTAAAACCGACGGCAATTTTAGGATTTCCGCTCAACATAACCGACTGAAGTCGACGGCTATTATATTAACTATCCACAGGAACTGACGTACCTCAATGTGTCTGTTCTTTATCTTCCTCGCAACACTCCTCTTCTCCTCCGTTTCTCTGCTGCGCAAGGGAAGAAAATCACTACAAAATCCACCGGATTCACTCATTTCTACTCGCCGTCGATCATAATGTGAGTATACTACCCTTTCACTTGAGTTTTGTACATTAGATTGTTAGATTGTGGATTAGGGATTAATATTTCAAAAATTCGAAGTTATAGCCGATTTTAGGTTGATAGAAACGGATTAGGTTGTATATTATAGTTTATAATTGTAATGGTATCGATTCCTAGGACAAATCGATGGTGGTTTTGTATTAATCTCGATTTTTATCAAAAAACAATTTTTTTTATGAAGAATCTTTTTTCTGTATGAAGAACACATTTTTTAATGAAGAACAATTTTTTTTATGAAGAACACTTTTTTTTTCTTAAGAACATTTTTTTCTTGTTGAAGAACATTTTTTTCTTGTTGAAGAACAATTTTTTTTAACTAAGATACGTTTTTCTATTTCGAAAACTCATAATTATTATTACTTAAAAACACAATTTTTTTCTACAAACTATAAAGAATACATTTACAAATTAAATACATTATTAATAAAAATTTATAATATAAAAGATATTGCATAATTATTTTTAGCATTTAATATTAAATTTTTGTTAATAATAATATATTTTTATATAATCTTTTAATTGTATATTTTAGAACTCATGATTTGTATATATTACATATACATATTATTGTATTATTTTACTATTGCGTTTAATTAAACTTTCTCGTTTTATTAGGGATATTTTGTATGATGGATTTTAGCGATCTTGATCTAGGCGACCGTCAGATTTGGATAGGACTTCGAGTTCGTCTTGCACTCCCCCCCGTCCGTCTCGCATTCCCCCCCGTACGTCCTTGAGACTGAGCCCGGGTCATCGTACGACACTCCACCGACGAATCTGACACTGGATCATATTATGAGTGCTCTGGGGCGTGCCCATCTTAAGTTTCTTGATCCTACGATGGAAACTCCTGAATCAACATGGTTAGTGTCACTAATTTTTACAATTTTTTTAATTCCTATTTTATATATTCTTTGACATTAATTTTTTTTAAGGTTTCGGATCGAGGGTGAGATTGTTATGTTGGTCAAACATATGATACAGCAGCAGCTACATTTTGCGTATCCAACATACAAAAAATTCTTTTTATGGCTGAAGGAGCAGTGATTCAAAAATTTTGCGGTAAGTTTAAATTTTAGTATTTTACATTAATTTTAATTTTAAATTCACTTTTTACTAATTTTAATGAAATTCCCAGCAACATTTCAACTGGGACATCCAACATACGCCTCGTGTTCGGAAGAAGTTTGAGGAGCAGTGCAGTATCTCCTACATCAACCACGTATACGCCTGGAAGACTACATGGGAGAGAGATCCGATGACGAAACTGTTCGTTGCCCGACTTCTTGGTTCCCGGTGTTCGTAGAGTACTGGACATCACCGACGACAATGAAAATCTCAGAACGCAACAAGAAGAACAGACACGGTGGGAAAGACATGACAATCATGGCTCCCATTACTCACACCGCTAGATGCCATACATTTGAGCGTATGAAACGAGATATGGTAAAGTTAATATTTATTTCTAATTTTATGTTACTTTCTCATTTTAGTTTAATGTTTACTTTGCTTTTTGTAGACTTTGAAGAATGGATATGTACCGGATGGACTAAGCCTTATGAAGGGTTGTCCCACTGGGAAGAAATCCGGCAAGATCAAGAACCCCAAAGTACAGGAGGTGGTGGAGAGGGTCGAGCATAGGAAGGAAGAGCTCCAATCACAGATGAGTTAGGATGTGATGTGATCATGGACTGCTCTAGTGATGAGGAGATACTCAAGGAGGATGTGCTCAAAGATGTACTGGCTGGAGCCATGACAAGGTCACGGACTAGGCGCTTCAATCAAGCTATTGGAGATTTGGTTCAACGATTTGAAGAAGTGCTGAAGTCAAATAATACCTTGAAGGTTGCGTTGAGTATTCAAGAAGATTAACAAATGGGTGTGTAACTCATTTGCACTCTTTTTCCCTTAAGTGAGTTTTATCCCATTGGATTTTTTCCTTAAGGTTTTTAATAAGGCAATTGGATTACACCACCAAGAGGCTCATTTGTTAATAAAATTCTCAGCCAAATAAAGACCTTTTAACAAAATCGGCCGCAAAATGCAAAGGGGTGCAATTAGTGAGTCGCATTTAATAATGTTGTATTTTCCATATAGCTTTATTACCTTGTCATTTTCGAGTTGTCTTGGAATATGTCCAAGACTGAACTCTCCCCTATATATTTTCGTGGCCTTAATCTGAATAAACAATAACTTTTGAATTAAAAAAATCTATCTCTCAAAATTGTTCACTCTCAACGGAAAATCAAAGCTCTTCCGCAGCCTTTGCGCGACCTAACGATCCATCTTTCTCGACTTCTTCTTCTTCTTCTTCTTATTCTTCTTCTTTCTGATCAAGAGCAAGTCGCCTATCTCCTTCACTCTCCTTTGCAAGCAACGATCAAGTAGGATCTCATCAAGTGGTATCAGAGCAAACACTTCAAAGGGAGTATTCGAAACCTGCCTTGGGCAAAAAAGTATCCGTGCGGATCACCTAGGCCCGTCCCGGCTCGCGTCGTCCCAACAACTCAATCACTTCTAACCTCTTCGTATTCTTTGTTCATTTCTTCATCTTCCGTGTACTCTTTTTTCTTTATATAAAAAGGGGGTTTTATTTGTTTTCGTGGCCATAATCTAATTATTTTTATCTTGATTATTCATATTCTAAGTCTATATAATAATCAGATTCATATTGCAAGTGCTAGAACAAAGTAACTTTTCGTCTTCCCATTGAATCATCTTGTGTGCGATTTTTTAATCAAAGTCTGATTGTTCTTAGCTTGACTTTTCATATTCTAAGTCTATATCGTAATCAGCTTCATATCGCAAGTGCTAGAGTAAAGTGACTTTTCGTCTTCCCATTGAGTCATCTTGTGTGCAATTTTTTGGACAATTTTATTGGGTTTTCCTTTGTTTATTTTGCAGAAAGGATGATGCAAGAAGATGGAAGCACATCACAAAACATCTCTAACAAGCTGTGGTTGGAAGCTGTAGAGAGAGTATTTGAATGGAAGCTTAATGAGACTATGGATCAGCGGTTTAATGCGTGGAAGCAAGAGCTTCACTTAGAAGGCTGTCTTAAATCTCCTCCGCACTCTACTCATGACAAGTCAAATGATGTAAAATCTGATCGAGACAAGCTAGGTTCTCGCCAAGACAGATTTGATAACGGACGAGGAAAAGAGAGTTTTGATCGAGACAAATTGGTTGGTAGATGTTGTGAACGTGGTGAGTCTAGAAATAAGAACCAAGGTGAACAACTTCAGTCAAAAAAACAGCAAGACGACAAAAAAGGGTTGTTGCAAAAAATGTTTGAAGCTATGGAAGCAACTCAAAAGGAGAGGAGAGTAACTCACCAAACGGCTGGTACTAAAAGAAGAAAAGAGGGATCAAAAGTGTTGAAACCTCATGAGCAAGAACAAGATGAATCTTTACCAACTCACAAGGAGTTCAAGGTGCAGAAAAATGTTGAGGATAACACTAAAAATGATGTGGAAGCTTCCGAGTCAATAATAATTCACGATTCAAGAAATGAGCTATCACCCGAAGTAGATGTGTTGCGCAGGATGTGTGTAAACCAAGATCAAGGAAATGATCCAAATGAGAAACTCTTCTACACAAAATGTGCAGTCAAAAACGGAATTTGCAGCCTCATTGTCGATCCAGATTTTGGTGTAAACATTGCAAGTTCAACAATGGTGGAAAATCTTGGTTTGGAGACTAAGAAACGTCCAAAGCCTTACAAGCTTCANTTCAATGGTTAGAAAATAATGGAGAAATAGAAGTGACTAGACAAGTGAAGGTGTCTTTCTCCATTAGGAAGTATGTGGATAAAGTTTTGTGTAACGTGTTACCTATAGAAGCTAGCCACATTGTTCTAGGAAAACCATGGAGCTATGATCGCAAAGCTATTCATCAAAGTATCACCAACTCGTACTTATTACAACTTGGTAACGTGAAGTTCTCACTTATTCCATTATCTCCACTTGAAGCTTATCCAAGTGAAGAAGCTAAGAACAATGCCATAGAGCAACTCGGCTTTCTCAAAACATCATTGGAAGCTAAGTGTTTTATTTCCTCCATTCAATCCGATGTTGTGTTTAAAGAACTAACCCTTTTGGAATCGGAACAACCGAGTAGCATTGATCCTTTTTCAGGGAATGCACCAAGGGGCATGCCATTGGTTTGTCAATTAGAACACCCATCTAGCTGGCAGCCAGCACATGCTCTCTTAACATCTTCGTGTGACTACTCAAGAAAGTACTGTAAGGAATTCGATTTGGTACAAACAAGTCCTTATTTATTTGTGTTTGTCTCTGTAAAAGATGAAAAACGTTTTGGTTTGGAAAGTGTAAAAGAATTTCGAGTGTC